>JAJOOE010033687.1:0-15607 GCA_036250405.1 Solanum raphanifolium
TACTCCTAACTCATCCTGAGCTAGAAGTTATGACTGCTCAAAGTTGGCCAAAAATCACTGATTTCCATACTTAGCCAAATTTTCCAGATTTTCAAATCCTTTCCAATTTGAAAATTTTCAAATTCTAAGCCTCTTCTTAGCTATTTCAAATTGCCGGATGTTACAAACGTAATGTAATAGGTAATTATCGATGGGAAAGGGTTTTGATCTGAAAATTATGGTGAAGAAAGCCCTAATCTAGGTATGGGGATCATGGGTATGATCTATGGTTGATAGAATTGTTGGTATTCCGGGTAATTAATGATTGTTTATTGATTTTCGTATTATTATGATTGGTTGTAGACCAAGAACAAGCATAACGAATCCGAAAAGAGAAGAATCAAGTTTCTTAAGGGTTTCAAGCTTGATTCAAGGTGTGTGATGGTTGTAATTTCATGATGGTGTGATATATGTTTGTTTTTGCTTCATTTTAATACGTGTCTGTATGTGAATGTTGCATTATAGATCACACTTGTTGTAAATGAGATAAATGAATGATGAATGCCATGAATCATGACTTGATTGTATGAATTTGAGAATATACTTGTGATTGTGAGTGTGGCTTGTTGAATGGATCAGGTGTTGCATTCCAACATAATAACTTGGATCGGCTGCCACGTTCCGACATGATTATGGGATCAGTTACCACGTTCCTACATAAACATTTGATTGGGTACCACGTTCCGGTAACCTAACTGTTTGGGTTTGGGTTCCATGAGAAGACCAATGATTTGACAATAATTGTGTATCTTGAGAAATGTGAAACTGTACGTTGCTCATAAATGATGATAATATTGTATATGTTTGGTGTATGCATGTTGTTATTATGTTGTATGACTTATATATGTTACACTTAGTGGGATAGCCGCAAGTACCTACCAGTACACTATGGTTGTGTACTGATACTGCACTTCATCTTTATTTGTTGAGTACAGGGCATCTTCAGGCTGCTATTGACAAACCTCGCTTAGAATATCAGTGATCATTCAAATTCAAGGGTGAGCAAGTTCTTCCAGGCTGCCATGAGTTCTCATTTCGTTTATGTCCACATTTTGGACTTAGACTTTTCTAGTTAGTTATTAGTTCATTAGTTTGGGGTTGTAACCCTTCTTGTTAGACTTATGGATCTTGTTAGATGTGTTGGTACATTGAATTGCAGGTTTTAGGTGTATTTTCCGCATTGTTTAGTTGTTAGATCTTTTGGAAGTTTATGGGAACTTCAGTTTTTAGCTATTTAACTTGCTTCTGTAACTTAAATATGTTAGTATTTGATTATAGTTGGTTAATTAATTAGCATTAATGGTTCTCCCACCGGAGGGTTAGCGTGGGTGCAATCACGATGGTCTGGGTCGTGACAAAGTTGGTATGAGAGCCCTAGGTTTGTTGATCTTAATATACCAAAATAAGTCTAGTAGAGTCTTGGGGAACGGTACAGAGACGTATGTACATTTCTTCGAGAGGCTATAGGATTTTAGGAAATCTCTCTATCTTCTTTTGTCTCATTTCACGCTATAACTTGATTCCAATTGGTATCTGCTGATTCGAACTAGTATCTAACCTCATTCACTCTTCTGTCCCCAGATGGTTAACACTATATTCAATGGCGTCAGGCCGATAGCTCCTGTCAATGCTCCAGCTGAGGAATATGTAGTGAGAGGTTGCGGTCGAAGCAGGGGTAGAGAAAGAGCTAGGGGTAGAGGCCGAGGAAGAGTGGCGCCTACTAGAAATGGAGCACCAGTTGAAAATACTCCCAGAAATAAGGCCCCTCCTACGCACTATGAAAAGGTAGAGGACAATATCGAGGTTGAGAATTATGAGAATGTAGGACAAGAGGAAGAGGTACAGGCTGAGACAACAGGTATTCCTCCTATAGACCCAGTGTTAGCTCAACAGATCATGTCATTCTTGAAGGGGTTGGCTGGTCCTGGAGTGCTTCCCTTTGTTCAAGCAACTCAAGCTGCCACCAATCCTTCTATTGGTATCACTGTCCCCCCAAGGCTTTCTTCTGTCCTTTGTTGGGTCCTGTTATGACTGGTAACGAGCATGAAATGTTGACTAATTTCTTGAAGTTGAAAACACCTGTGTTCCATGGTTTTGAGAGAGATGATACATATGAGTTCATCCTAGATTGTTATGAGAGGCTTCATAAGTTGGGAATCGTCCATCAGCATGGGGTTGAGTTTGTGACTTTTCAACTTCAAGGTCAGGCTAAGCAGTGGTGGAGAGATTATGTTGAATGCAGATCTTCAATTTTACCTCCACTTACTTGGACCCAATTTCATGCTCTGTTCTTAGAAAAATATGTGCCTATGACTTTGAGAGATCACAAGAACGATAAGTTCATGGCTTTGGAGAAAGGTGGTATGTCTGTGGCTGCTTTTGAGGCCAAGTTCCATCCCTTGTCTAGATATGCTACTCAACTGGTGACTACTGAGGAAGAGAGGATCCGTTTATTTATTAAGGGACTAAATTCTGAGTTGCAGGTATTATCTTTTCATATGACCTCTGAAGGGAGGAGCTTTAATGAGGCAGCATACTTTGTTAAGAAAGTGGAGGGGGTGAGGCCAGACGGTCAGGCTAAGGCATTGGCAAAAAGGACCAAGAACTCGGGTAACTTTCAAGGTTCTTAATACAAGGGGTTAGGGAGACCAACACTTGCAGCCAGGCCAATTCAGTCCGCTATGCCCGCCTCTATAGGTAATTACTCGGGAACTCCAAGTCATAATTTGATTCAGGATAGCCAGGGAGTCGCGCCTTCGATGGGAAGCAAGCCATATTTTGATCATACTTGTTATAATTGTGGAGAACCTGGGCATATGAGGAGAGATTATCCCCACCCACGAGTGTTGGATTCTGCGCAGCAACCATCTAGAGTAGTGGTACACTCGGGAAATGGTAATAATGGTCAAGGGCATCCACAAGGTGGGAAAAGAGGTAATCAGCGAGGCCGTGGAGGTAGAGGAAATGGTAACGCATGCAGGGGTAACGTGCAACCAGGTAGTGAAGTTCCTCGACATGAGGATAGGGCTCAGTGTTACGCCTTTTCGATTAAGAATGAGGCAGAGGCGTCTGACACGGTGATCACAGGTACTATTCTTGTCTGTGACCGGATAGCTAATGTGTTATTTGATCCAGGTTCTACTTATTCTTATGTGTCCGTGCGATTTGCCGCAACATTTGCTATGATTTGTGATAAACTTGATGCCCCCATCCATGTTTCTACCCCAGTTGGAAAGTTTGTCATAGTCAGTCATGCCTATCGTGCTTGTCCTATTTTGTTTATGGGTTTTCAGACTTGGGCTGATTTGGTGATTTTGGATATGATTAAGTTTGATATAATCTTAGGCATGACTTGGTTTTCCCCCTATTATATTGTGCTTAATTGTAATACTAAGTCTGTAACTCTAGAAATACCGGGAAGGGAAAAGTTAAAGTGGGAAGGGGTGTACAAGTCTAAGATAGCTAAGATCATATCTTCCATTAGGGCTAGGAAACTGGTAGGGCAGGGTTGTTTGGCTTATTTGGCTCATATTCAGGATGTTGAGGTTTAGTCTCCATCTATTGAATATATTCCTGTGGTGTCAGAATTTAGAGAAGTGTTTCCTAATGATTTTTCCTCATATTCCTCTGGATAGAGATATAGATTTATACATTGATTTAGAATCTGGTACTCATCCTATTTCCATCCCTCCATATCGCATGGCTTCGGTGGAATTAAAAGATCTGAAGGCTGAAATCCAAGAGTTTCTTGATAAGGGATTTATTCGTCTTAGTGCTTCCTAATTGGGTGCCCTAGTTTTGTTTGTTAGGAAAAAGGATGGTAGTATGAGAATGTGTATAGATTATCGGCAATTGAATAGGGTCACTATTCGAAACAAGTACCATTTGCCTCGAATAGATGATCTTTTTGACCAATTACAAGTTGCATCAATTTTCTCCAAGATTGATCTAAGGTCTGGTTACCATCAGTTGAAGATTAGGCCTGAGGATATGCCCAAGACGGCGTTTAGAACCTGCTATGGGCACTACGAGTTTCTAGTTATGTCGTTTGGGTTGACTAATGCGCCCGCAACTTTTATGAGTTTAATGAATGGAGTGTTCAAGCCATTTCTTGATTCATTCGTCAGAGTCTTTATTGATGATATTTTGGTCTATTCTAAAAGTAAGGAAGAGCATGTCGCCCATCTTCGTATTGTTCTGGTTGTTCTTGGGAAACAAAGGTTGTATGCTAAATTTTCCAAGTGTGAATTTTGGTTGACTTCGGTTGCATTTTTGGGGCATGTAGTTTCAAAAGAAGGGGTAATGGTAAATCCCCAAAAGATTGAGGCGGTAAAGAATTGGGTTTGGCTTAGCTCTATGATGGAAGGTAGGAGTTTTGTGGGGCTCGCTAGCTACTATCGTCGATTTGTGAAGAACTTTGTTTCTATTGCCACTCACTTGACAAATTTGACCAAAAAGGAGATACCATTTGAATAGACTGAAAAATGTGAGGATAGCTTTCAAAAGCTCAAGACTCTCTTGACCACAACACCTATCCTAGTACTACCGGTGGAAGGTAAAGATTTTATTGTTTATTGTGATGATTCACATTCTGGTTTGGGTGATGTGTTGATGCAGGATAAGAACGTTATAGCTTATGCCTCACGTCAATTGAAGGTGCATGAGAGGAATTATCCAACATATGATTTGGAATTGACAGCGGTAGTGTTTGCTCTTAAGATCTGACGGCATTACCTCTATGGTGTTAAGTGTGAGGTGTTTATTGATCATTGTAGTTTGCAACATCTATTCACTCAAAAGGATCTGAATTTGAGACAACGAAGGTGGATGGAGTTACTTAAAGATTATGATGTCACCATTCAATACCATCCGGGTAAGGCTAATGTAGTGGCAAACGCTTTGAGTCGAAAGGCGGTAAGTATCGGTAGTTTTGCTTGCTTGAGTGTAACTAAACGACCTTTTGCTAAGGAAATTCAGACATTGGAGTCCAAATTAATGCAATTGGGCATCTCAGACAAAGGTGGGGTGTTAGCTAGCATTGAAGTAATGGCTAAGTTTATGGAAGAGATCAAGGACAAGCAATTCGAGGATGGAAATTTGAATGAACTCAAGAAGAACACTGTGATGAGTAAGGCACAAGATACCACTCTTGATGTGGAAGGTGTGCTCAGTTTTAAAGGAAGGATTTGTGTTCCTCGAGTTCATGACTTGATTCAAAAGATGTTGATAGAATCCCATGGTTTGCGATATTCCATTCATCCAGGGGTTACAAAGATGTACCGAGATTTGAAGCGAATTTATTGGTGGCTGGGCATGAAGAAGGATATAGCAGAGTTTGTGGCTAAGTTTGAAAATTGTCAACAAGTGAAGTATGAACATCAAAGGCCTCCAGGTTTGCTTCAAAGAATGCCAATTCCAGAATGGAAGTGGGAGAGGATAGCCATGAATTTCGTGATTGGTCTTCCCAAGATTTTGGGGAAGTTTGATTCTATTTGGGTAGTGGTTGATATATTGACTAAGTCAGCCCATTTTATTCCAGTAAGAATAGATTACAATGCGGAACAATTGGCTAAGGTGTATGTGAAAGAGATAGTGAGGTTGCATGGGTGCCCCTTTCTATCATCTCAAACCATGGTACTTAGTTTACCTCCATGTTTTGGAGGAAATTACATGATTAATTGGGCACACAACTAACTTTTAGTACCGCTTTCCATCCACAAACGTACGGGCAGTCCGAGGAGGAATATTCAAGCGTTGGAAGGCATGTTGAGGGGATGTGTGATTAATTTTTTTCACAAACCAACCCACCGGGCCGTGCGGGAACCTACATACTACCACCTAAGTAGGAGAACCCTCTTATCCCAACAGTTATAGCATGCGGAAATTAAGTAAAATGAAAAAAAGATGTACTAACGAAATTTTATAAATAGATTTCCTTTAACACAATTTTGGTTAAGACTTGTAAAGTAATTAACACCCCAAAGGATCTAGTCTAAACAGGTACAAGAGCTACTAAGAGTACAACTAGACATAATAAATAAAGACACAACTCCCACCATGCGAAAGGGAAGATAGAAGCTGTTGGAGAATTTCTTCGTCTTCACCTAATGAAACATCACCGACCTACATCCAGACTATGTCAAAAGATATAGCAAGAGTAGTATCATTACAAACCACACGTATTGGTAGGCATCATCGGTCAATCCGACGCCCACCACATAACATAAGAAAACAACTAGTAAGATCATTCAATAAAACCCCTCGCTTCTCCAACTTTACCCTCTCTAAAAAGACCTTCGAATCACGCTACTACTCTAACTACTAACCACCTTCTCGGTCAACCTACTTACTAGGTTCTTGATCATAGCCTAACCATTCTAACACATAGAAAATTCCTCAAATACAACTACAACCATTCCAACTAACCGCTCACGTCATACTTCCTCTTCATATTACCCACTCATGGCCACATAGTACATTACGTCAAGCTTTCTAACCACTTACCACAAATCCCTTTCTCCCAAGTGAAATCCACCTAAGCACTTACATCATGTACACTACCCCGCTCCTCGCCATTACAACACACAACGCCCATTTACTCAGACATTAACAATTCTTGCGACATTGACTCCCCACCTACTATATCACATCCCGGTTGGGTTTGCCCCTTCCGGTTCACTCAACATCAAGTTACATATCAAGTTTACTCAACATAGAAGAACAATAAAACATAAGTCATCATAACCATATAACAACTCCGAGAAATACAATATCAGTTATCATTACGAATAAGGTACAGTTTCACAATCCTCAAGGCATACAATTATGTCAAATCATTGGTCCTCTTAGGTAATCCAAACCCAAACAGTTAGCATACCGAAACATGGAACCCGATCCAATGATTATGTCAGAACGTGGCAACCAATCCCATAATTATGCCAGAACGTGGCAACCGATCCATGTTAGTGTGTCGGAACGCAACATCCGATCCATTCAACAAGCCACAGTCACAATCACAAATCACATTCTCATAATCATCCAATCAAGTCATGATTCATGGCATTCATCGTTCGTATATACTCTTTTACAATTAATGTGATCAACAATGCAACATTGCATACATACATGTATCATAATGAAGCGAGAACAACATATACCACATAAACATGGAATCACACCTATCACAATGAAGTATTCAACGACATATATCACTTAACCATAATTCGACCAACTTAGCCCTAGTTCATCACCTAAGGCTTCTTCCTATTATTAAATCATCTTTTGTTCGGTGCACGAAGGCCTACGCATAACTCATACCACCGAATTACATTATATTATGCAGAGGGCATAAATTTATAACTACTCAATTAATAAAACCTAGCCTACCTAGGCGCCAAGCAGCCGCACGGATTTATAGCTCCCATTCTGGTTTTTTGGAACTTGTAGCGGTGATCTTGATCGGAAATCCGCAATCCATCGACCTATTTATGCTAGAAATCTCCTTATCATTCCTTCCCAAGCTTAGAGCAGCTTTTTGAGGGTTTCTAGTGTGTTTTACAACTAATTTAGTATATTAGGAAGAAGGAGAAAATAGGATTTCGTGTTATTTACATTCTGTCTCGCTCATCCTGCTCTGGCGCCAGCTTACTTCACTGTGGCGTCGCTGCCCTAGCGGCGTCTGGCCCGCCATGGTGGGATAGTGGTCCAGTATTTCTCAAAGTTCTACTTTTCCTAATTAATGACGGTTCAGGTCATTACAATAGATACCAATTTACACCTCGTTCATCCATGAACGATTAGCAAACGGGTCATTACGCACTCTACTCTGAAGTCTCTTCGACTAACAACTCGATCAATCACGAAATCACAAACGAAAAGGACTTTTCAAACCTAATTCACGAAGGGTTCTATACTTTTAAGGACTGGTTAGGGATATGATGCAATGCTCGAAGATAAAAATAATTGCGTCCCAATTTACACAGCCTGATCCCGCCAGGGTGGCAGCCCTCCCGCTGAGGCGGGGCCGTTGTGGCGAGGATACTCCTGCTAAAGCGGGAGATCAAAAAGCAGTAAAATGGGTATTGAGGGATGGTTCCCTTAGTTTCACCCTTTCCTCACTCACTTCTCTCAAAATCTTCTCAAACACCTCGTAGTTTTATCTAAACCCTCTCATCAAATCTAGTCAGGACTTTCTTTTAGCAACAGGCTTCACAATACTCAAGTCATTACAACTTGCATAATTTCAACAATTTAGCCAATATATTACACATTTCAAATTCAGACACGCAACACTATGCACATAATTATACCACAACACCCTCGCAACAAAAATACTTTTCTCATCCTCCGTTAATTTTGACACCCAAAGCAGACCTTCACATTCACAATTATCCCAAACGACAAGAAGTACACATTCACAGTTACAAATCACACATCATAACAATTTCACCTTATTAGTTAGTTCGCTCCATGGATTACTATTACTGATTGTCCCTGTATTCACCACCCCTAGGGCCAGATACAAATTGGAACTTTCTCAATTCCAATTTACCTTGTTTGTGTTCCTTCAGTCGTGACCACGACGTCCCGTTCACTTTGTTGAGATACCAATTGGAATCACGAGATACCAATTAGACTCAACTCATACAACAAGAGACACTCGCACGAAAAAAGAGAAGAAAGTGGAATGACTTCCTAGAATGCTTCCTAGCTTCTTGAAGATTAGATGTGGACGTCAACACACCAATCTGAAGGAGTCTAGTCCGCATTTTCCTCTTGTAGTGAGAGACCGGTAACGTGGGCTCTGATACCAATTTGTCATGACCCAACCCATCGGGTCGTGCAGTCACCTACATACTACCATCTAAGTAGGAGAACCCTTTTATCCCAGTAGTTACAACATGCGGAAATTAGGTAAAACAGAAATAAGATGTACTAACAAAATTTTATAAATAGACTTCCCTTAACAAAATTTTGGTTAAGACTTGTAAAGTAATTAACGCCCCCAAAGATCTAGTCTAAACAGGTACAAGATCTACTAAGAGTACAACTGGACATAATAAATACAGACATAGCTCCCACTATGCGGAAGGGAAGGTAGAAGCTGCTCGAGAATTTCTTCGTCCTCACCTAATGAAACATCACCAACCTACATCCACACAATGTCAAAAGACATAGAAAGAGTAGTATCAATACAAACCACATGAAATGGTAGGCATCATCGGTTAACCTGATGCCCACCACATAACATAAGAAAATAACTAGTAAGATCATGCAATAAAACCCCTCTCTTCTTCACATTTACCCTCTCTCGAAATACCTTCGAATCACGCTAGTACTCTAACTACTAACACCCTTCTCGGTCTACCTACTTACTAGGTTCTTGATCATAGCCAAACAATTCTAACACTAAAAGTCCCCAAATACAACTACAAGCATTCCAACTAATCACTTACGTCATACCCTTACTTTCTCTTCATATTACCCAGTCATGGCCACATAGTACATTACGTCAAGCTTTCTACCCACTAACCACATATCCCTTTCTCCCAAGTGAAATCCACCTAAGCACTTACATCACGTACACTAGCCCTACTTATCGTCATTACAACACACGACGCCCATTTACTCCCCACTTTTCGTATCACATCCCGGTTGGGTACGCCCCTCCGGTTCACTCAACAATAAAGGTACATATCAAGTTTACTCAACATAGAAGAACAATCAAACATAAGTCCTCATAACCATATAACAACTCCAGGAAATACATTATCAATTATCATTATGAACAAGGTACAGTTTCACAATCCTCAAGGCATACAATTACGTCAAATCATTGGTCCTCTCAGGGAACCCAAACCCAACCAATTAGCATACCAGAAAGTGGTACCCGATCCAATGATTATGTCTGAACATGGCAACCGATCCCATAATTATGCCGAAATGCAATACACGATCCAAGTTAGTGTGCTGGAACGCAATACACGATCCATTTAACAAGCCACAATCACATTCTCATAATTATCCAATCAGGTCATGATTCATGGAATTCATCATTCACATATCCTCTTTTACAATTAATGTGATCAACAATGAAACATTCGCATACATACATGTATCATAATGAAGCTAGAACAACATATACCACACAAACATGGAATCACAACCATCACAATGAAGTATTCAACAACATATATCACCTAACCATAATTCGACCAACTTAGCCCTAGTTCATCACCTAAGGCTTCTTCCTATGATTAAATCATCTTTCGTCTGATGCATGAAGGCCTACGGAAAACTTCTACCATTGAATTACATTATATTACGCAGAGGGCATAGATTTATCATTACTCAATTAATAAATCCTAGCCTACCTGGGCGCCAAGCAGCCATATGGAGTTATAGCTTCCATTTTGGTTTTCTGGAACTCGTGACGGTAATCTTGACAAGAAATCCACAATCCATCGACCTCTTTAGTCTAAAAATCTCCTTCTCCTTCCTTCCCAAGTTTAGAGCAGCTTTCTGAGGGTTTCTAGGGTGTTTTACGACTAATTTAGGTAATTTAGGAAGAAGGAGAAACTGAGATTTTGCGTTATTTACTTTATGTCTCGCGTATCCTGCTCTGGTGCCTGTTTACCCCACCGTGGCACCGCCGCCCTAGTGGCATCTAGCCTACCCTGGCGGGATAGTGGCCCAGTATTTCTCAAAGTTCCGCTTTTCCTAATTAACGATGGTTCAGCTCATTACAATTTTAGAGGACATTGGAATAAGTTCTTACCTTTGTGTGAGGTCTCTTACAATAATAGCTATCAGTCCAGCATCGATATGGCACCATTTGAGGCATTATATGGGAGGGTATGTAGATCACCCATAAGATGGTTCGAGATTGGAGATATGAAACCATTGGGGGTTGATTTAGTGAAGGATGCTCAAGATAAGGTGAGGAGTATTCAAGCTAAACTTTTAGTAGCCTACAGTAGACAGAAGAAGTATGCAGATCATAAAGTAAGAGACATGACATTTCAGACCGGTGAGAATGTTCTTCTTAAGGTATCATCCATGAAAGAGGTGATGAGTCTTGACAAGAAAGGTAAGCTAAGTTTGTGATACATTGGTCCTTTTGAGGTTCTTAAATGTGTAGGGCCGGTGGCCTATAGATTGGCTTTACCTCCTAATCTATTGGGTGTTCACCCGGTATTTCATGTGTCCATGTGGAAGAGATATCATTGTGACGGGGACTACATCATTAACTGGGACTAAATTGTTTTAGACAAAGACCTCCAATATGAGGAGGAACCGGTCAAAATTCTTGATCGTGATGTGCGTAAGTTGAGGAACAAGGAGATTAAGTCCGTGAAAGTTTCATGGAAGCATCGTCCAGTTGAGAAAGCTACTTGGGAAACCGAGAGGGACATGTGAGACAAGTATCCCCAATTGTTCGTCGATTTAGGTACTATTTCATTCCTTCTTTAGCCTATTTTTCCTAAGTTTGTCACTCGAGGATGAGTGATGTGTACATTGGTATCTATTGTAACGACCGGGTTCCGTCGTTATTAAAAAGCCAACGGGGAAAATTTTTTGGGTCGGAAAACTTTTTCGTAGTAACTTGGAATTTCCCAACCTAGTCCAGATTTGGATGAAATCTAACACATTAACTTCTAGGAACATCTGTTAATAATT
Source organism: Solanum raphanifolium (assembly GCA_036250405.1). Lineage (NCBI taxonomy): Eukaryota > Viridiplantae > Streptophyta > Magnoliopsida > Solanales > Solanaceae > Solanum > Solanum raphanifolium. Next base: position 11,719 of record JAJOOE010033687.1, read on the forward strand.
TGGTGATCCAATTATGAATTTGATCACATGAGTAGATAGATAAGTCGTTAAGGAACCCGTACGACTTTACGGAATTGAATTTGGGCGAGTAGAACTCCCAGAATTGATCCTAGCGTGAACGAGTAGTTTTTGAGTGTCGTTGGTGGAAGGTGTGTTGTGAAATGGGGGTCTTGGAATTATTAATTTTTCTCACTGGTTCCGTGCAAGCCACTAAGGCGGGATTCTTCCCGCCAGGGCGGGGCCGCTGTAGCGGGGAGGGTACCGCTGTGGCGGGGCAAACCCGACTTAAAGTTTGAAATAAATCCCAAAAATATTTTATTCTGCAATTTTAGAACTTGAGAGCTAAGGAACAAACCCATGGATTTTCTTGACAAATTTTCACCATTCTTGAGGCTAAAGGTAAGATTTTAACTCCCCGAATCCGTTTCTTGATCCGTAGAACGTAATCTAATGGGTAATTATCGATGGGGAAGAGTTTTCATCTGGAAAAATTATGGTGAAGAAAGCCCTAATACGGGTATGGGGATCATGGGTATGATCTAGGGTTGATAGAATTGTTGGTAATCTGGGTTATTAATCATTGTTTATTGATTTCTGTATTGTTATAATTGTTTGTGGACCAAGAAGAAGTGGAACGAATCCGGAAAGGGAAGAATCAAGTTTCTTAAGGGTTTCAAGCTTGTTTCGAGGTAGGTGATGGTTGTGATTTCATGATGGTTTGATATATGTTTGTTCTTACTTCTTTATAATACGTGTATATATGTGAATGTTTCATTATTGATCACACTTGTTGTAAATGAGATATATGAATGATGTATTCCATGAATCATGACTTGATTGTATGAACTTGAGAATATATTTGTGATTGTAATTGTGGCTTGTTGAATGGATCGGGTGTTGCGTTCCGACACACTAACTTGGATCAGTTGCCACATTCCGGTATAATTATGGGATTGGTTGCCACGTTCCGGCAAAAACATTGGATCGGGTACCACGTTCCGATATGCTAACTGTTTGGGTTTGGGTTCCATGAGAGGACCAGTGATTTTGACAATAATTGTGTATCTTGAGAAATGTGAAACTGTACATTATTCGTGAATGATGATGATATTGTATATGTTCGGTGTATGCATGCTGTTATTATGTTGTATGACTTATATATGTTTCACTTAGTGGGATAGTCGCGTGATCGTACCAGTACACTCTGGTGGTGTACTGATACTGCACTTGCTCTTTATTTTTTGAGTACAGGGCATCTTCAGGCGGCTATTGACAGACCTCACTTAGAAGATTAGTGATCGTTCAAATTCAAGGGTGAGCCAGTTCTTCCAGGCTGCCATGAGTTCTCCTTTCGTCTATGTCCACATTTCGGACATAGACTTTTCTAGTTAGTTATTAGTTCATTAGCCTGGGGTTGTAACCCTTCTTGTTAAACTTATGGATCTTGTTGGATGTTTTGGTACATTGACTTTCAGGTTCTAGGCATATTTTCCACATTGTTTGGTTGTTAGATCTTTTGGAAGTTTATGGGAACTTCAATTTTTAGCTATTTAACTTACTTCCGTAACTTAAATGCGTTAGTATTTGATTAGAGTTGGTTAATTAATTAGCATTAATGGTTCTCCCACCGGAGGGTTAGCGTGGGTGCCAATCACGATGGTCTGGGTTGTGACAGTTGCTGCTTGGCAAAAACAGGACAAGATGAATCAAGAGGATGACAAATAAATTGTTGGTGATGTGGAGTTCGCAAATGAATTCACTGAAAATGAAGCACCTATGGAGATAGGTGTAGTCAAATCAATTTGCCTACCACTAGAGGTAGGAGTTATCGTATTTCAAGTGACAAGTCCAATGCTTCATTTTCTTAAAATGAAGGGGCTATTAGGAGGCAAAGTGGTTTTAAAATGGGGAGTATAAGACAAGAATTGGTTCGATTGAGATTGATTCCTTTCTCATTAACTGGAGACGCTACCACATGGCTTGGAGACCCCGAGGGTCAATCACCACTTAGGTTCCCTTAAACTATTAAGCCTCACCTTTCCTCCACCTGTCCAAAATACTTCACATTTTAAACTATTTTCCTATTTTGTCCATTTTAAAAAATTATTTTTAGTCTCTTTTGAAACGATAATTTCTTTTTGTGGCAATATTTTAATTTTAGCTTTCCACATGTATATTTAAGGTCATAAAATTAAATGTCAGAGACGTGTTCAGTGAAATGAATCGAATAAAAAACAAGTATAAAAATCCAAAATACTCCCTGTTTTAAAAGAAAATTGAATTATTTTCCTTTTTAGTTTGTTTAAAAAAATGATATATAATTTTTTTCTTTCATGGCAATATTTTAACTTCAACGTTCCACATGTTTATTTAAGGCTATAAGATTCAAGGGTAATTTTGGTACATTTGATATAACTTTAATTTAGAACTATAAGATTAAAAATTCTTCTTTATTTTCCTAAATTTTGTGTCAAGTCACCATTCTTTTTTAAATGGAGGGAGTACAATGATGATAGTGTTTAGGATTGAAGATTTGTGCGATGTATATGGAAAAACTACTTATTTAGACATATATTCATACCACATATATTAATCTTACATATACTTTCAAATAATTACTTAAAATTACACTATTTTTGAGAATTTTGTTTCATATTTGATGTAAGATACATCACTCTCTAACAAAATGCCTAGAATAGAGCAATTGTGTATAATATATCCCTTAAGGGTCGTTTGGTAGCTGGATAAGCTCAAGGCTAATATATGATTTGGTTAATTATGTATTAATTTTGTACCACATTTAATTTCTAATAAGATAAAAGTTATGCATGTAATAATGTTTTATAATTTTGGTTGGTAGGTTTGCAAATGTTGTATAAAAATTATTCATGTAGTATTTTTCTACCGTGTTTGATTGCCTTTTTCTTGTAATCCTACATAATTAATAGAAAAATACCCAAAATAGTCTCTTATCTTTGTAACACCAAAAGTCATTCTTGAGTTTTCACATGGAGCAGTAGTAGTCCTTCTTGTTTGCAATATTGGTGCATTTTTTGTCCTCCACCAAACTTTTATCTATTTCATCCACAATTTATGTATGGGATGTTTAATCATCTTTTTATATATTTAGTAGAAATAATAACTTCATGTGAGGGAAGGTGAGGAGAGGAACATCTTGTTTTGTTTAGTAGAAGTATTATTTTAGCTAAAATCGAGAGACCCTTTAACATGCAACAGTACAAAATATTCTTTTCTTACACCGTTATATGTCAATGTGTTCTTAGTTTAGCTGCAATAATATTTCTACCGGATAGAGCATGCTCTTCTTCTCTCCTTCTCTTACATGGAGTTATTATTTCTATTAAATTTATAAAAAGATGACTGAATATTTCATATATAAATTGTGGACAAAACTAATGTTAAAAATTAGGCAAAATACTTCTTCCATTTGTGCAAAATCCAAAATACCTTTTTTTCCTTTTTTTTTTGTTTCGCCTACCTTATCACATCGTTCTAGTAACTCGACAATAAAGTTGATTGTCTCATGAAACTCACACACAAATTGTTAGTGTACTTGCATGGTAACCATTCACATTGTTAGTGTATTGGCGTGGTAACTATTTTCCATTTTTGTCGGTTTAAAAAAAAAAAAATATATATATATATATACTAGTATACATGCCCGCACGTTGCGCGGATGATTTAAAATGTAATAATTTTATAATTAAAAATAACTAATAAAATATATATTGCACATAATAATATATTTAATTTATTATAATAAAAATATAATAATACAAATCATTAACTTGTGTATTTGAACAACATTAAATTTACATTATTAGCACACAATTTAATTTATTGTAATATAATATATATATATATATAT
>JAJOOE010033689.1:0-18440 GCA_036250405.1 Solanum raphanifolium
TGATTGCTCATTAAGCCTGAACTTTATTTGGACGTTTTTTCTATTCATTCTTGAGTTGGAAAACTAGATAAATAGGCTGGATGTGGCATGAAAGGAATCATCTTTGAAAAACAAGTAATACTTGCCCACACAAGTAATTTGGTAGTAACAGTCAATCAGGAAATAGGAGAAGATCGTAGCTCTGGATCCTTGGCATCTGGACGACTTTTGTAGAAGATTCAACAGGTTAGTGTTCTTCTAAACTCGTTTATGTTATCTTGTTTAGTCTATATGTAAGATTTGTGATCCTGAATATAGCTTCCGTTGTGCATATTCTAACAGATTCATTGAATACAATCATTCATTCATACTCATTTGCAATAGGTGTGATCAATAGTGCAACATTCACATAGTCTAGGTAGATACTTGTGCCTCATCCAAATTATATTTCTAATTATGCTCCATTATATTTGTGCATTATAGCTTTAAGGAATGAAAAAAAAATGTTTTTTGAATAATTTTCCTATAAGAATCAAATCATATTTAAATGTTGAATATTGTTATAGGTGTAAAATAATCAATCGTTACAAAATTCAAAATATCATCTAAACAAACAAGATTGTTATACAAAAGTCTAATTATTGTAGTTTGGTTATTTAGGGGTATTTTATTTTGTGACGGCTTGTTTTCTTGTAGGAGTTCCAAGATAAGATCTTCATTGATATTACATCCAGATTGTAGTTGGTGCTATCTCGATTATATTAAGGAATTCATTTATAAGGTAGCGTCAGTCGATATTAAGAGATTGAGTAGAGGCAAAAACTATTGGAAACAGTTCTTTATGCATTACAAAGGGCTGCTATAAACTTATATGGAGTTTGGCCTCGAATTTAGTGAAAAGTTTCGAAATAGTCAAATACAAATAGGTCATAGGTTTTTCCTCTCTTTGAGTAAAAAAATTTCACATAAAATATTTATATTGGTTTAGTTTTTTGCAATTTATTTGAATGAATGCAATTATATTACACTCAAAAAGTGCAGATGGCAAATCAATAGACTAATAAGTTAATTAACACTAATTATATTTTTAATCATGCTCCATTAGGTTCAGTTTGAAATAAGATTGGGCTTAAAGAAATCATCAGTGGAGGACAAATATATTATGAATTTCACATTGTAACGATCCGAACCGTCGTTATTTAGGAAAAAGGTAATTCAGGAAATTCTAGGTCACTGTCCTGCCAGGGCGGGCTAGATGCCGCTAGGGCGGCATCGCCACAACGGGGTAAGTAGTCGCTAGGGCGGGATAGGCGAGACAAAATGTAATTAACGTGAAATCTTATTTCCTCCTTCTCCCTAAAATATGTAAATTAATCGTAAAACACCCTAGAAACCCCCTAAAAAGCTGCTCCAAGCTTGGGAAAGATGGAGAGAGAGATTTATAGCATAAGGATGTCGATGGATTGCGGATTTCCGGTCAAGATCACCGTTACGAGTTCCGAAAATAAGAATCGAAGACTAAAACTCCGTGCAGCTGCTTGGCGCCCAGGTAGGCTAGGTTTTATTAATTGAGTAGTTCTAATCTGTGCTCGATGTGTAGTATAATGATAACCAATGGTAGAATTCATGCGTAGGCCTTCGTGCACTGAACAAAATATGATTAAATTATATGAAGAAGCCTTAGATGGCGAACTAGGGTTGAGTATGGTCGAGTTATTGTTAGGTGATATACGTCATGGTATACTTATAGGTGATACTTGTGATTTTATGATTTTGTGATATATGTTTGTTCTTGCTTCATTATGATACGTGTACGTATGCGAATGCTGCATTATTGATCACATAAATTGTAAAAGAGGATATATGAATGTTGAATGCCATGAATCACTTCTTGATTGTATGATTTTGAGAATGTATTATGTGATTGTGATTGTGGCTTGTTGAATGGATCGGGTGTTGTGTTCCAACACACTAACTTGGATTGGTTGCCGCATTTCGACATAAATATTGGATCGATTGCCACATTCCGGCATAATCATTGGATCGGGTACCACGTTCTGGTATGCTAACAATTTGAGTTTGGGTTCCATGAGAGGACCAATTACCTGATATAACTGTGATATTTGAGAATCATGAAATTGAACGTGGTTTGTAATGATAAATGATATTGTAATTCCACGGAGTGGTTATATGGTTATGTGGACTTATATTTGATTGTTCTTTTGTGCTGAGTGAACTTGTTTCGTAACGTGTTGTCGAATGAATTGGGAAGGCAAAGGGTTGAAGGGTCGAAATAGTTGAGAGTAAGGGCTGTCTATACGTTGTAAGAGTGAGAAGTGGGGGTAGTGTACGTAAGGTAATCGCTTAGGTGAAATGCTTAAAATCCCCCTTCTCGATCAGGGAAGCTCCTAATCAGGGGCGACACAAGTGAATATGGTCCTCACGGCCTTCCATATTCGAACTATCAGACGATCCCTCTCTAGACCCTTCCTTATCTCCTGACGCAACTCGCGACGGAGCATCTTGACCTCTAGGGCAGTGCTGGGTGGAACCGGAGTGAAGTTAGCAAAGGCACTCCCCAACCTCTTCCGGACAGCCGCCAGATCCTCCTCGACCCGTGCACATGAGAGTTGGGCCTCGTCGTCCGAATCCATGGCTGCCTTACTGCTGCTAGCCCTGCCCGTTCTCATCTTCTTACTTCTGGAAGTAGAACCTGACCTTATCAAAAGATGGTGGAAAGGGGGATCCATGGGTAATACCTCGTCAGTGTCGAGGAGTGGTACTCCCGCCTGCTTGCACGTCGCAGTAATAAGTCCCGATAGGAATAATGCTTTCTTGTTACCCCGGTAGAACATCTTCCACTCCAAAATAAACTGCGCCCCCACATTAAACTCGATGCCCTATATAGCGTACGCCACCACTAAGGCCCGAGGAAAGGTCACGTCGGTGCGGTTTCTCAATGGGCGGATCTTCCTATTCACCAAGTGTAGCCACCTCTTAGCATCAGGTTACTAATCCGAGCTAGTAATGCCCTCGACAGTAGCCCAGTAAACCTAATCCCGGAGCGCAGGCTCAATCAGGGTGTCCCTCAGCCTACCCAGGTCCATCTCCCGCAACTAATGTTCACATAATCGAGACACAACTTCTGATGTAAATGTCTACGATCGTACAATAGTTTAGTAACCCAACCAAGGGCTGGGATCGTTCCCAAGATAGTGGTTTTGAGAATTAATAGAAAAATAAAATTTTATTCTAACTAGTTGTAGCTAAAGACATTAACGATTAAAAACATTGTAAATTAAAAAAGGGGGACACAAGATTGTCAATTAACAATGGGGTTTTGTCACTATGAGTAAAAACAACGAAATACACAAGGGTTTCTAAGTAATGAGAGGGGATCCTTGGGATGTGACGGGAATATGGGTTAAGCTAGATTATTGGGTACATGCTTTTGAGAGAAGATTCATAGAATAATTGTGACTAGGCTAGACTTTAAGGAGTATAAGCACTCTCTCGAGCAACTTACCCCATTTCAAATGCATTCCTCTCGGACACCCACTTCCCGCATGAAGACCAGCCTACGCTTTAACCCACTCACTCTCTCGAGCTAGGTGTGTGGACATGGGACTAGGGTTTACTCTCTCGAGCTGAACCTCATGTCCACCCACTCACACTGGCCATCAATCTAGTGGTCTTAGTTTTACGACATCTTTCTCGAGCAAACCGAAAACACATAAATAAACTTGTATTTGCAACTACAAATTCATTAAATTTATCCACAACCACTAAACGAAATCACATTTAAACTACATATAGACTATCAACAAGCAAGACCCAACAATTATCTTAAGCCATATTCGCTAAATCACACTCCAAGAATTGGGGTTTTTAGCCACACATGTATAATAGAAAGAAATTTATACCAAATTGAACTTGCATGCAAATGGGTATGAAGATTTAAGTCTTGATACATGCCAAAATTGAAGAATCCAAGAGACCCAAATCCAAATCTTGAAGATGAAACCCTTTGGAACTTCAAGTCTTTAAAACCCTCTCAAACTTAGAGCAAAAATATAAAAAAGTACTATTCTATATGAAAATTATAATAATTGTTCCACACTTAAAACTATAATTCTAACTAGTATTAATAGGTTTCACAGATTTGTGCTGTAGCGGATCATTCAGTGTTGTTAGTTGGAATCGCCGATTAACTCGACGATTTGCCTTTTGGTGTAGTTCATCGCCGTCTTGCACCATCCTTCAGCATCGTCGTGCTCTGGGTTATTGGGCGACATGGTACTGCTTCGCGGAACTTCTCGGCCATGCGCCGACTGTTCCATTTTTCTGCCGACTTGATCCTTTCCTTCAGGGCTCAGCACACTAGAACAAAAGGCGAAGTGAAACCCTTCGGCGACTCACCAAGTGGACTCGGTGATCCTTAGGCCTTCATTTCTTCTTTCTTTTAAGCGTTTTCGTTCCTTTTTGCGATGTAGTGTCCATGCTTTCCTTCAAACTTAAAATACCTGAAACTTAAGGGTTTTCATCAGATATTGAGATAAATAAGCATTTGAGGACACAATTTCTATTAAAATATAGCCCTAAATGAGTCCAATTTGTGGACACATCAACAACTTAGCCTCATACTCAACATTCGGAACCTCGAGCAACTCTAGCGCCTCGTTGATGGTTGTGGCATTAAGGAGGATGTCAACTCCCCGGTTATGGATGGCGGGGTGAGGATCGTCCCATTGCATAGTGGGCAGGATGGCGTAGAATTCTCTCACCCAAGTGGAACGTGCATCCGGGGGAGCCTCAGTCAGTGGAGTCCATCCGAACTCCATCAGGCGAGCATAAAAGACAAGCGTCTTCTCATCCAGCTTAAGCAAAACAAAACCTCTCTCGCAGCTGAACCTTGTATTTCTATTGTCGTGATGCCTTTCCAGACTCGCGACATCGAGGAACCGAACGAAAAGTAGGTTTTCCTCATTTAGCCTTGCCATTTTGAGAAACCTGCAAGGATTGGAAAATATACGTTAGAACTCCGTGAGACTGGACATTAGGTGGGCAATGGGACTCAGGCTACTGTTTCCCTAGTCCTGCCGCAACGGCCAAATATCCCGCCAGGGCGGGATGATGAATGCCGCCATAGCAAGACGAAAGCTGCTAGAGCGGTCTTCATCTGGGACAAACAACAAGCACGATCATGGCGCCTGTTCGTCCCAAAATCCACATTTTCGACAGAATTCTAACAGATCAGATTAATTTAACTACCCTAGAACTTAAATTGTCACGACCCAGACCGTCGTGATTGGCACCCACACTAACCCTCCTGTGGGATAACCCTCACTACAACTCAAAACAAGCAACTAAACCAAAAACTAAGGCATTTAACTGTGAAAACATAGTAAATAACTAATTAATGAAGTTCTCATAAACTTCAACAAGAAATCTAAAGAACTATACTAAATAAATACGGAAGAAACAACCTAGAACCTGAAAGTCAATGTACCGAAACTACTAACGAAATAGCAAGTCTAAACAGGAAGGGGTGCAACCCCAATCTAATGAGCTAATCAACTAACTAGAACAATGGTCTAAGTCCGAAAATGGTAGACATAGACGAAAGAGAATTCCATGGCAGCCCGAAAGATTCGGCTCACCCTTGAATTCGATGTGACGATCTCTAATCTCCTAAGCGAGGTCTATCAGTTGCCGCTTGAAGATTCCCTGTACTCAACAAAAATAAGAGCAAGTGCAGAATCAGTACACAACCACAGTGTACTGGTAGGATCACGCAGCTATCCCACTAGTGTAACATAAGCAAGTCAAATAGCATTATAATCATATGCATATATATATATATATCAACATCTACAATATTATCAACATGTTCATCAATATACATTTATCTCAAATCATTAGTCCTCTCACGGAACCCAAACCCAAAAAGTTAGCATACCAGAACGTGGTACCCGATCCCAATGTTATGCCAAAACGTGGCAACCAATCCCATTTTTATGCCGAAATGTGGCAACCAATCCCATCTTTATGTCGAAACGTGGCAATCGATCCCATTCACACACCACAATCACAAGTACATCATCAAGATCATACATTTACATCATGATTTCATGGAAGTCATCATTCATCTATCTCATTTACATCAAGTGTGATCAACATTGCAACATTCATACATATACAAGTATCATAATGAAGCAAGAACAAACAAACATCACACAATCATATAATCACAACCATCACCTACCTCGAAACAAGCTTGAAACCCTAAGAAACTTGATTCTTCCCTTTTCGGATTCATTCCGCTTGTTCTTGGTCTAAAAACAATCAATATAATACGGGAATCAATAAACAATTTTTAATTACTTGGATTACTAACAAATCTAACAAACCCTAGATCAACTCAAGATCCCAATAGTCCAATTCGGGCTGTTTCCACCATAGATTCATGATCTAAACCTCTCCCCATCAACATTAACCCATTCTATTACGTTCTACGGATCGAAAAATGGATTCGGGGAGTTAAAATCTTACCTTTAGCCTCAAGAATGGTGAAAAACGAGTAGAAATCGCCTGGGATTTGTTCACTAGCTCTAAAAGTCAAAAAGTGCCAAATAAGGTTGTTTAGGGGTTTATTAACAACATTAGGTCACGTCTGGCCTGCCACAGTGGCCCATATGCCACTGTAGCGGCGGCGCCAAAGCGACCCGCTTCCCCCCCATAGCAACATTTTTGAACCAGTAAGCAATTACGATTTTAAGTCACGTCTCACCCGCCACAGCGGCCCCACAGTGGCCCCGCCAAAGCGATAGATACGCCTGCCAAGGCGGCCAAACTGAAACAGAATGCTATTTTAAAGAATTCCAAATCCTCATTCCACAACACACTTCTAACCCACGATGCTCAGAAAATACCCTTCACGCTAAGATCGTTTCCCAGAGATCTACTTACCCAAATTCAATTCTGTAAAGTCGGACGGATTCCTTAACAAGTTATCTAACCACTCATGTAATCAATAAAAGCGCAAGAAGGGGGGTGAATTGCTATTTTTTTCAATTTTCTGTTGTGAGTAGTTGGCTTGATAGACACCTCAGTCGACTACATTTAGCTAACAGGTATAAGCAGAATCGAAAAATGCGTAAAGTAAACTTGACACAAGAATTTTTATACTAGTTGGGATCCAAAGTGGATCTTACGTCCAGTCCCCTTGGGTTGCAAGGGTGTTCACTTCTAGACTTGGTAACTTTTGATGGGTGTACAGAGTTGAGTGTGACTTCAAAGTTTACACTTAGTTTCTTTTCTCTCTTTTATTTTGATACAACGCCTTACCAACAATATTTCTCTCTTCTCTCTTTTTTGTTTACACAGTAGAACTAAGTAATACAATGCTTATCAAAATTAGAGTAGGGAGTGTTTGAGATAATTCAGACTTGATTGTATATCTTGTTAGTTTGTGGATGAAGCATATTTATAGTGTTTAGTCTTGAATCATTTATGTGAAGAAATGGCAACCCAAGAGATTTGATCCTTGGAAAAGAAGGCAGGGAATCCTTATTTTCCAAGAATAAAGATTGAGGCTTATGTTCCTTTCCATTGATTTAGCCTCAATTTTACTTGAGATCTTCTGCTAGCCGTTTGCCTTGATTCTCCAGTCTTTAATAGCCTGAGATCTTCTTCTAGCTGTTAGCCTTGATTCTTCAGTCTTTAATAGCCGTTGAAGATTTTTTATAATCTTCACCTTCCTTGGTTGAGATGTAGCCGTTTGAAGTCTGCTTTGATTTAGGCTGTCTTTCATTTGATCTCAATTAAGATCTGCCCTGTTTTTCAGCTTCCTTGATTGAAGGTCTTTAATTTTCTGTTTGGTAATATTCCTTGATTAAGCAACATGATTTTGTATCTCCATTTTGGATTCTTTCCATTTTGATGATTAGCTAATCCTAAAACAATTTAAATTGTTTATCATTAAAACTTTGCACTAACAATATCCCCCTTTTTGATTATGACAATATATAGTAGTGATACTTCCCTGTCTGTGTAGTTGACTTGTGGGATGGATATCTATCTTGCTCCCCCTGAATATGGTAAGGTGCAGTCGACTTGTGGGATAGATATTTAAGCTTTGCTCCCCCTGAATAGGTGATGATAATAACCTTTTGTTCTTGTGGAGGACTTCTTAGAGAACTTAATCCAAGACAGTTAAGAGAGATGAACAGAAAGAAATAGTAGAAAAAAATGAAAGTATGACACGAGAGCAAGCAACACATTGATAAGAACACACATATAAGTATGGCACGAGAGCAAGCAACACATTGATAAGAACACACATATAAGATAATATTTTCTCCCCCTTTGGCATCAGCAAAAAGGAAAGAAATAAGAGTTTAGCAAAAACAACAACGAACCACAGTCTTAAAATGAGCAACACAACCCATACCAAAAAGAAGCAACAACACCATTAGACAGTTAACGAGGTTTCAGGAAATAGGTCAGAGTATTGACAATAGCAATGGACATTTCTTCAAATCGGAAGGACAGAGAAGAGGAGATAGCCTTCGAGCCAGCTTGAACCTTGGTAGCAATTTTAATGGCTTCCTTCACAATTTGGTCAACTCTCAGGTGAATCTTTGCAACATCAGCACCGCTTTCTTTAGAGACATCCTTCACATTGTCAATTTTGAAATGAGCATCAAGAAAGACATCCTTGAGAGAGTCAACCTGTTCACCCATTGCAGTTAGTTTGGTCATGACATCACTTACCTGAGATACAGTGATGGACATAACATCAAGCTTGTCATGCATGGCATCAAGATTTTCCAATGCTGCAGTTAGCTTAGTAGTAGAGACAAAGGTTGGCGTTGAAGGCTTGAGTTTCTCATGCTTAACCCTTGACTCATCGAAGTCAGTCTTGAGAAGCCAGGAGGATCCACAGTGAATAAATCCCATGCTTTGGAAAGCACGAGAATTGTAGCATTGCTTGATAAACACGAGAGAGAAATCACTAAGGCACATGTACTACTATTCAAAGATACGGGTAAAGAGCATTCCAAAAGGGAGATTGGTGGGATTAGCGATAACATTAGTCATAACTGCGATAATAAAGGACGATAGATGCACTTTCACACTAGAGACTAAGCAGTAGACAAATAAGGTATCACGCTGAGTAAGCGTAGAGTGAAACCCGGCCCTAGGAAGGAGAGTGGTGGCTATAATGTGCGCAATCACTCGAGATTCAAATGGAAGATCTTTAGGACCTAAGTGAGAGGGAATCGGTTTGGAGGGGTCAAAAGTGATTTCTCGCTTGGGTTGATCATACAAGACGTCACAATCAGAGGGCCAACAGTACTTAGGAGGGGACATGATCCCAGAGCAAGAAATCCCAAACATAGAATCAATTTTTTTACAGTCAATAAAAATACGCTTCCCTAGAACCAAAGATTCGAGTTCACCAGCTTTGGGAGAGCGAAGGTTGGCATAGAATAAGCGAATGAGGGGCTCATAGACAACCATAAGAATCGAGAATATGTTAGCCCAACCCTGGAATTCAAACAGATTTTTCATATGGCAGTCCAAAGAAGAAAGGATATCGAGGTTAACAACCCTACCAAGAACTAGGGTTTTATCTTTCAGAGAATGAAAGAGAACTTCATGAGAAGCACTGCAGAAATCCACTTTCTTGTCCAGGAAGCTATCAAAGTCAAACTTGAATTTCTTTTTAGGTGATCCACTATCATTAGAATCCACAGGAAGCTTACCTCGAGACGACGCCACAGAGGCAAGATGAGCTTGATTATCAGAACCGTCAGAGTTGAGAAAGATAGCAGCGGCACGTTGCTTTTGTTTTTGTTTCGAGAACTTTTGCTAGTAGCAGAAGAATAGGGGATAGCCGACTTCACTATTCTAGAGAGGAAGAAAAAAGATGTGAAAAGAAAAACATAGGAAAAGGAAATATAAAGGCAAAGAGAGAGAGGAATATGAAGGGACCTTGACATGACTAGGAAGAATGACGGTTCAAAGGGGCAGAGAGAGAGGCGTTAATAAAGAGACAGGAAATAAAGGAATAAAAGGAAACACAATAACTAAGGAGACAGAAATAAGGAAATACAGTATAACAATTAATGAAAGCAATCAATTCAAGAAATAAAAGGATTTTCAAGAATATTTAAAGATTTTCTTAGAGAGCAAAATCTTTCTTCTGAAAGAGGTTTTGTAAAAATATTGGCCAATTGAAAATCAGTGCTAATAAACGATATCTCAATATCTCCATTTAAAACATGATCTCGAATAAAATGGTGTTTAATATCAATATGCTTAGCACGAGAATGATGCACATAAGTTTTAGAAAGACAGATAGAACTAGAGTTGTCACACATAATTTTGACGGGTTTGAAAGATAAATCATAGTCACTTAATTGATGAACCATCCATAAAATTTGAGCACAACATTGACCAATAGCAATATATTCTGCTTCTGTGGTAGAGAGAGAAACAGAGCTCTATTTTTTGCTATTCTAGGAAATCAAAGATTTTCCTAGAATTTGACACGAGCCACTGGTGCTTTTCCGATCATCTTTATCACCTGCATACTCAGCGTCAGAAAAACTTTCAAGGAAAAAAATATTTTCTTTAGGGTACCATAATCCAAAGAGTGTTGTTCCTACTAAATAACAAATAATACACTTTACCACAGTCAGATGAGATTTTTAGGAGCTGACTAGAATCTTGCACACTTATAGACGCTAAACATGATGTCTGGTCGACTGGCAGTAAGATAAAGTAATGATCCAATCATGCCTTTGTATTTTGTTTTGTCAACTTTCTTACCGTCTTCATCCTTATCAAGAGAGCACGTGGAGCTCATGGGAGTGCCTAGAGATTTTGATTTTTCCATTCCAAACTTTTGAATGAGTTCTTTGTAGTACTTTGTTTGACAAAGAAAAGTCCCCTTCTCAGTTTAATTAATTTGTAGTCCGAGAAAGAAGGTTAATTCACCCATCATACTCATTTCTAATTCACTTTGCATAAGCTCGGAGAATTCCTTGCACAGGGAGATATTAGCACTTCCAAAAATAATATCATCAACATAGATTTGAATAATGAGATTGTCTGAAGAAGATCTTTTAATGAAAAGAGTAGTGTCAATTTTTCCTCGAGTAAAACCATGGTTTATTTAAAAATTGCTTAGACAATCATATCAAGCACGTGGTGATTATTGAAGACCATACAGAGCTTTAGAAAGTTTGAAAACATGAGAGGGAAAGTATTTCATCATAGTCGACTCCTTCTTGTTGAGAATATCCTTAAGCCACCAGTCTAGCTTTGTTTCTAATTACTTCTCCAGATTCATTCAGTTTGTTCCTGTAATCCCATTTGGTTCCAATGATAGACTTATTTTTAGGTCTAGGTACTAGGGTCCAGGCCTGATTTTTGTCGAATTGATCCAGTTCTTCTTTCATAGCTTTGATCCAGTGTTCATCTGTGAGGGCATCATTTATTTTCTTTGGTTCTAACTGGGAAATGAGCGCAACCTGTGTCTCATTTCATCTTGAGGATCGAGTCTTCATACCTTCATTTGTATTGCCAATGATGAATTTGTTTGGATAATTTGGCTCACTTCGCCATTCGTTTGGAACTGTTTCGATGACATGATCAACAGATGGTTCTCCAGAAGTTGACTTCTCAACACTGCTTGTCTCCTTGTGAGTTGATATATGAAGTTGACTGTCCTCATCATCAGTACTAATTCTTATCTCAACAAATTTGTTAGAGTAGAAAAAAACAACATGAATGGATTCTTCAATATGTAAAGTTCACTTGTTAAAGATTCCATAAGATCTACTAGAATTTGAGTAACCGAGAAATATACCTTCATCACTTCGAGCATCAAACTTACCAATATTGTCTTTACCATTGTTGTGAATAAAGTGTTTGCATCCGAATGGATGAAAATATCCGATGTTTGGTCTCTTGCCATTCCACAATTCATATGGTGTCTTTTTCAATATAGGTCTTATTAAGCATCGATTTAACACACCTTATAGCTTCAGCTCAAAATTTGTGAGGTAGAGAGTGCTCAATGATCATAGTTCTTGCCATATCTTGTAAAGTTCTATTTTTACTCTCTACAACTCCATTTTGTTGGGGTGATCGAGGAGAGGAGAAATTGTGAGTGTAACCCTTTTCGTTGCAGCAGTTTTCAAACAATTTGTTTTCAAATTCTCCTCCGTGGTCACTTCTTATATAAGAGATATAATAACCTTTGTCTCGTTGAACTTTTTCACAGAAGAACTCAAAGTTTTTTAAAGTATCATCTTTATGAGACAAAAACATAACCCAAGTGAAACGAGAGTAGTCGTCTACAATTACAAATTCGTACCTTTTTCCTCTGATGTTGGCTGTTCTTGTGGGTCCAAAAAGATCCATGTGTAGCAATTGTAGTGGCTTGTTTGTGGACACAATATCCTTACCAGAGAAAAAGTTTCTTGTTTGTTTACCCATTTGGCAAGCATCACAGATATGAGTTTTTTGAATAATCCAGCTTTGGTAAACCAATAACAAGATCATTTTTGGCCAGTTTTTCAATTAATCGCATGATGGCATGGCCAAGTTTCTTATGCCAGATCCAGGGATCATCAGTCATTGAAGCTAGGCATATATGTTCTCCATTGTTTTTTACAGAGTCAAGTATGTAGACATTCTTTTCTCTGCTTCCTTGTAGGAGATTGTTTCCAGAGTGATCTTCTATTAGACATTGATTCTTTTGGAAACGAACTTCAAGGTTTGAGTCACATAGTTGACTGATGCTCAACAAGTTATATTTAAGACCTGTTACTAGATAAACATTAGTGATATCACATGAATCATTAAAAGTAATTGTACCAATTCTAATTACAGTTCCTTTTGAGTTGTCACCAAAACGAATGCTTCCTCCTATATATTTAACAACAGATTTGAATAGGTTTTTATCTCCTGTCATATGATTTGAACACACGCTATCTAGATACCATTCTCCTTTTGTTTTCCTGCGGTGCTCCTGCAAAACAAAGTCATTATCTTCTTTTAGGTACACAAACTTTTTTGGATCCTTTGAGGTTAGAGCATTCTAGATTTCCTTTCGGTTTCCAAATCCATTTAGAAGTATCATTATTTCGAAACCTGCAATTGTATGACAAATGTCTAGCCTTTCCACAATAATGACAGTGTTTGAGATTAGCTTCTTCAAGGATGGAATCATTACTGTTAGTTTTTAAATCAGTTGAATTGTAGGACTGATTACATCTAACATAATTTCCATCTGAGGAGCTTTTGCTGCTAGAACCTTCTATAGTTTTTGGAAGTGGATTTGAGAAAGATTGATTTATTTTGAACATTTTCAAGAGTTGTTTTTAACTCATGAATTTCTTCATAGAGTAAATCTTTTTCCACTTCACTAACTTCCAATTTTATTTCTAAATTTCTTTTGTCATTTTGAAGATTTCGAGAATCAGTTAGAATTCTATTTAAATCAGTTACATCACGATCCAGTAAGTTTTTCAAGTCATTACAATTATTACATACCTTAGTGCTTGATTCCTACATTGCCATGAAGCATAAGTTTGCAATTTCTTCATGTTCATTTTCTGAGTTGTCTTCATCACTCCAACTACTTAGAGCTTTATTCTTTTGATTTCCCCTGGAGTGAGTTTTCTTAGCTTTTGGACATTCACTGGCTATATGTCCATACTTTTCGCATTCATAGCATTTTCTATCGTTTCTTGGCTGATCCATAATATATTTTCCTTTTCCAAAGTTTCTTCCCCTTATGTTATTTCTGGATCTTCTGAAGGATTCCATGACTGATCTAGTGATCAAAGCAATTTTGTCCTCTGCTAGCTCATCTGCTCCTTTGTCTTCTTGAGTTGCTTTGAATGCCACCGTTTTCTTTTTGTTTTCTTCTTAGCTCTTTTTATTTAGGTGAGTTTTCTCAAAAGCAATTAAATCTCCTCTTACTTCATCATAAGTTAGAGTATTTAGATTCATGCTTTCAAGAGCAACTACCTTAGCATGCCATTATGGTGGTAGACTTCGAAGAACTCTTCGTATGTGTTCTATGGGAGGATATGTCTTTCCAGAAGCTTTTAGTTCTCCAATGATCTTGCTTAGTCGAGCAAACATGCCTTCAATTGTTTCTCCTTCCTTCATTGAAAAGAGTTCATATTCATATACTAGCAAGCTGATGATAGTTTCTTTGACTTTGTCAGTTCCTTCATAAGTAACTTCCAGTTTATCCCACATTTCTTTGGCAGCATCACAGCAAGAGATCTTTTCATATTCTTCCTCACTAATTGCATTATACAAGACATTTTTGGCTTTGGCGTTTATTTGGATGACTTCCATTTGTTCATCACTGTAGTTCTCCAAACTTGGTGTAGCAGTAGACTGACCTTCATCATAATTTGTTGGAATTTGAATATCACCAAGCTTGATGGCTCTCCAAACCTTTACATCATAGGATTTTATAAAGGTCTCCATTCTCACTTTCCAATGGGAAAAGTGTTTTCCATTAAAGTATGGAGGTCTGGTTTGAGATGTTCCTTCTTGGAATAGTGCGCCCATGATTTGTTGTGCCATGATCTTTTTCTCACCTATTGTTAGATAGTTCTTTACGAGACGAGGCTTTGATACCAATTGAAAGAGAAAGAGGGAGGTGAATTGCTATTTTTTTTGATTTTCTATTGTGAGTAGTTGACTTGAGATACACCTCAGTCGACTATAGTTTGCTAACAGGTATAAGCAGAATCGAAAAATGTGTAAAGTAAACTTGACACATGAATTTTTATACTGGTTGGGATCCAAAATGGATCCTACGTCCAGTTCCCTTGGGTTGCAAGGGTGTTCTCTTTTAGACCTGGTAACTTTTAATAGGTGTACAAATTTGAGTGTGACTTCACAGTTTACACTTAGTTTCTTTTCTCTCTTTTGTTTTGATACAACATCTTACCAACAATATTTCTCTCTTCTCTCTTTTTTGTTTATACAATAGAACTAAGTAATACAATGCTTATCAAAAGTAGAGTAGGGAGTGTTTGAGATGATTCAAACTTGATTGTATATCTTGTCAGTTTGTGGATGGAGCATATTTATAGTGTTTACGCTTGAATCATTTCTATGAAGAAATGGCAACCCAAGAGATTTGATCCTTGGAAAAGAAGGCAAGGAATCCTTATTTTCCAAGAATAAAGATTGAGGCTTATCTTCCTTTCCATTGATTTAGCCTCAATTTTACTTGAGATCTTTTGCTAGCCGTTAGCCTTGATTCTCCAGTCTTCAATAGCCTGAGATCTTCTTCTAGCCGCTAACCTTGATTCTTCAGTCTTCAATAGCCATTGAAGATTTTTTATGATCTTCACCTTCCTTAGTTGAGATGTAGCTTTTTGAAGTCTGCTTTGATTTAGGCTGTCTTTGATTTGATCTCAATTAAGACCTACCCTGTTTTTCAGCTTCCTTGATTGAAGGTCTTCAATTTTCTATTTGGTAATCTTCCTTGATTAAGCAGCATGATTTTGTATCTCCATGTTGGATTCTTTCCTTTTTGATGATTAGCTAATCCTGAAACGATTTAAATTGTTTATCATTAAATTGCACTAACAATCAAAACCATAATTACTCCACCCGATTGTTACCAGATTTCCCTACACCTTGACGGCTCTGATTTTGTCCAAATCTGGACAAGGTTAGGAAAATCCAATTACTACGAAAAAGTTTTTCTGGCCCCAAATTTTCCCCCGTTGGAATTTCTATAATGAGGGAACCCGGTAGTTACATAAATATGCAATCATATTAGCAAAATAACCCATAAATAGTGTCCAAATCACAGTTTTTCATCAAGAGACCCTTCAACTTCCCCCACCCATTTTGGTATCGATTTAACCATATTTTTATAAAATCCTTATGCCCATGACGTTGTGGAGACGTTGGGGACATAAGGGAAGTTCCCATGTTATGTTCTCCTAACAAATCAAGCAACCTAGTTCATTTTCAAATAACTACCCAGAAACCGTTTCGAATCGATTAGGTAACAACATGCAATTATTGTTAATCAAGTATGGAAGTAAATAGTGTAAAGAACTAGAATATTACCTGTGTTTCAACGTTCTGGGGAGAGCGATCGAGAGGATTTTTGGGAGAGTTTCAAAAGTTTTGGGAGAAATGGGAAAAATGTTTTCCTTTTCCCCCTTTATTGTTTCCCAATCTCCCGCCTCAACGGGAGATCCTCGCCACAGTGGCCCTGCCTCAGTGGGAGTGCTGCCGCCCTGGCGGCCCAGGCTATGTAATTTAAACGCCTTTGTTTCTCCGTGTGTTGCCTCAAATTTCTTCTAACCCTTGTGGTATAGTACCTCTCGTGTGTCAATATTTGAAAAGTTACCATTCGTCGTGATTCCATGATAGCTCCATTCGTTAGTTTGGAAGTACTCCGAAATATGACGTGTGATTTTCCGTGCACTAGTCATTCGGGGACGAACGAGGGGTAAATTGGTATCTATTGTAACGACCAGAACAGTCGCTATTTAGGAAAAATGGAAATTTAGGAAATTCTAGGCCACTGTCCCGCCAGGGCGGGCCAAATGCCATTAGGGCGGCAGCGCCACAGTGGGGTAAGTAGTTGTTAGGGCGGGATAGGCGAGACAAAATATAAATAACGTGAAATCTTATTTCCTCCTCCTCCCAAAAATACCTAAATTAGACATAAAACACCCTGGAAACCCTCATAAAGCTGCTCCAAGCTTGGGAAAGATGGAGAGAGAGATTTCTAGCATAAGGATATCGATGGATTGCAGATTTTTGGTCAAGATCACCATTATGAGTTCCAGACACAAGAATCGAAAACCAAAACTTCGTGCAGCTGCTTGGAGCCCAGGTAGGCTAGGTTTTATTAATTGAGTAGTTATAATTTGTGCTCTCTTCGTAGTATTATGATAACCAATGGTAGAATTCATGCGTAGGCCTTCGTGCACCGAACAAGAAATGATTAAATTATAGGAAGAAGCCTTAGATAATGAACTAGGGCTGAGTATGGTCGAGTTATTGTTAGGTAATATACGTCATGGTATACTTATCGGTGATGGTTGTGATTCTATAATTGTGTGATATATGTTTTTTCTTGCTTCATTCTGATACGTGTATGTATGCGAATGTTGCAT
Source organism: Solanum raphanifolium (assembly GCA_036250405.1). Classification (NCBI taxonomy): domain Eukaryota; kingdom Viridiplantae; phylum Streptophyta; class Magnoliopsida; order Solanales; family Solanaceae; genus Solanum; species Solanum raphanifolium. The sequence goes on from JAJOOE010033689.1 coordinate 17,175, forward strand.
TATTGATCACATAAATTGTAACGAAGGATATATGAATGTTGAATGCCATGGATCACTTTTTGATTGTATGATTTTGAGAATGTATTATATGATTGTGATTGTGGCTTGTTAAATGGATCGGGTGTTGCGTTTCGACACACTAACTTGGATCGGTTGCCACGTTCTGACATAAATATGGGATCGGTTGTCACGTTCCGGCATAATCATTAATCGGGTACCACGTTCCGGTATGCTAACAGATTGAGTTTGGGCTCCATGAGAGGACCAATTACGTGATATAACTATGATATTTGAGAATCGTGAAATTGAACGTGGTTCGTAATGATAAATGATATTGTAATTCCTTGGAGTGGTAATATGATTATGATGACTTATATCTGATTGTTCTTTTGTGCTGAGTGAACTTGTTTCGTAACGTGTTGTCGAATGAATTTGGAAGGCAAATGGTTCAAGGGTCAAAATAGTTGAGAGTAAGGGTTGTCCGTGTGTTGTAAGAGTGAGAAGTGGGGGTAGTGTACGTGAGGTAATCACTTAGGTGGATTTCACCTTGGAGGAAGGAATTCTTGGTTGGTAGTTCGAAAGATTGTGGTAATGTGCTATGTGTCAAATACGAGGCAACTTAGAAGTGAAAGTATAGGGTACGTCTGGGGTTGTTAGTCAGAATGGTTGTAGTGCGTATTGAGCACTTTTCGACATGTTAGAATGTCACGACCCGAGTCTACACCCTGGACGTGGCTGGCACTCAAGAACCATTACTGGTCCCCAAGCGAACCCTCATCCTGGCTGACTACAAGCGGAAGACTAACTTAAGCATGCAAAAGCTTAAAATCGAATAAAATTCAATAAACTTAAAAATAAAGCCTTAACTCAAAAGAAAACCTCGAATAAAATAAATTATTCAACTCGCCATAAAATAGGCAACCTAAGTCTTTAAAACATTTAATAAAATAAATGAATAATACAGATTTCTCAACTATACTGACTATCTATGAAGCCTTTAACTGATGAAGATGGAAGTCGAGACAAGACCCACGACATCCTGACTAAACTGAAAAGTAAATGAAATCCTCCGAAACAAGGAGGCTCACCATAGCTAACTCGAACTCCTGGATGTATTAACGAAGCTCCTATTGACGATCCTGATCAATACCTGTGTCTGCATCATGAGAAGATGCAGGCCAAATGGCTCAGTACGTGGAATGTACGAGCATGTAAGGGGAATTCTAAAGCATAAACATAAGCTTGAAACTTGATAAAAAGGAAACA
>JAJOOE010033690.1:0-13565 GCA_036250405.1 Solanum raphanifolium
TAACTTCACATCTATTGCCTTCAAGGCCATGATCTCAACATGCATAGATAGACAAGAAGTAAACACCGCCACCATAAGTGGACCAAACCACACAACATGAATTCTCATACTATAGACTAGAAGTTAGGTCAACTTACCAATTCTCCAAGCCATGATCACCATGGATCAATCCTCAACAATTCATAATCAATTGACATAGATATCAATAGGAATCAACAATGTAATTCAATAACATAAACATAATCTAAGTACAATTCTATAAACAAAGGGATCAACCCATAACTTTGCCCATAAGGCCATAATTCTCAACTCATTATATACCGACAATTCATCATGAATAAGTATAGATAATCATAGGAAACATCAATAAAATCTAATCTAAACATAATTTCACCAATAGAGATCATATTCACAAAAACCCACCTCATAGGCCAATTTTCGAGAATTTGGGGATCATGGATTCTTCAAGAATTTCTTTGAAAATTATCTGAAAAACCTTAATTCCACATTAATTCATCAATAGAATGATTTAGAAAATCGTTTGACAAGGGACCCATGTTTAGATTAAAAATTGGGAATTTTGGTCTTTGAATCACTTTTGAAAATCTTTGATAGAACTCCTTGAATGAGAGGTTATTCAAGAATCAAGAGTTACCATACCTTAATTATTGAAGAACCATGAAATTGAAGAAGAAATCAGTTGAAAACCCATCTTCGAGCTTGAGCTTCATCAAGGTCTTCAATGGGGTTTTTGAGAAAATCTATTTTGAGAGGGAAGGGTGAATTTGAAGAATGGGGTCTAATTCTAGGTTTTGGGGTTTTAACGAACTTAAAATACCCTAAAATAGGTAAAATAACCATTTATAATAATTCCCCAAAGTACCCAAACTACCCCTCACTTAGTTGGACCTTTTAAACAAATCTAACTTGAGTTTTATTTTCGCATATTTCGTCGGGAACCAAGTCCGCGACGCGGAGGTGTTCCATGGAGTTTCTGGAGATTAACAGAGGGAGCATACACTAGATTTCGAACCGCAGATAGGCCTCCCAAAGCAACCAATAAAATCATCCCAAGCCCAGCGACCTTCCAGCGCTGTATGATGTCGATATTTTCTGATATGGTGGAGGACACTATTGAAGTGTTCATGGATGATTTCTCTGTGGTAGGTGACTCTTTTGATCGATGTCTGGTGCAGGATCCCTTTCCAAACCCTTTGGCGCATCGCCCAATGACTTGGGCGATGACTCCCAGACCACCCAAAGTTATAGGGTGTTGGCAAGTGCAGGGTCTATCGCCAAGGGTCCATGCTTCCACTAAAACTTCAAATACCTGAAACATCAGCATTTTAATCAGGTATTGAGATAAAACAAGCATTCAATGACACTATTTTCCTTAAAATAAAGCCCTAAATGAGTCCAATTTGTGGACTCATCAGATACCTCTAAGCTCCATTCCCATAGATTAGATCATTTTCATTAACATTATTACACTTGAGAGGAATGCCATCGGCCTATTGAATCCACAAGAAAGGAATGACATTGGCCTATCGATTCAAGATTCCTCATTACATTATTAATTTGCTACTATATAAAGTAATAAATCACACATAATTCTCAACTATTGAAAATCGTAGAAACAGGTTTCCAACAAAAGGCCATACGCAGCAGTTTCAAAGGAGAGAAGAAAGAAGAACAAGTGATCTAGATTGTAAATTAAATAGTCTCTTGGGGCAAAAGAACATAGGCAAGAAAACCCCACGAGAGGATCTATGAGTTGGGTTACTCAGACTTCACCCTATCACTCACAATCCATTAGGGTGGCCTCGGGAAGTCGTATTTGAATGTTTTGACCCTAGGAACATATATTTACCTATTTTAAACCTTTTTACCATTTTAGAACTTAAATCGCTAAGAGAATGAAGAATGACGCAAGAGAGTTTGTATGAATTTTCTTATTTGGCCCTTTGTTCCGGGCTTTCCCTCCAAGGTTGAAGATTCTATTTTTGATTTTTGGGAGGGAGGTTATGATTAGGCTCTTTATGTAATGAACACTATGGTCTATGTATGTTTATATGAAAGCATGTTAAGGTTGACTTTACTTATGTCAAGACATGAAGTATGATTATGCAGAATGGAAAAGTTATAGCTTATGCCTCTAGACAGTTGAAGGTTCATGAGAAGAATTACCCAACCCATGTCAAATGTAGCTTATGCAGACCCAAAATCACACACATTTGTATTTTTCTTATTTATTAGTGTAGTCTAGTTATTTAGTTATTTTAGATCCACAAGAGTTTTTGGAAGAGATCTACAAGATAATTGATGCTATGCGGGTGACTTCTATAGTGAAATCCGAACTAGCCGCTTATCAATTGAAGGATGTGATGCAAGAACCCAAGCTTAGAATTGAAATTAGGGTTTTTAGTGTTTTTGAAACATATTGAAATCACTTTGATTTGGCTCTAGGACCTTAGTACTAGGTTAGGGAACTTACTTTACGACTCAAACTTGGCATTAACTCACAAACCTGCTTGATTTCCTTACGTGACAATTCCGGGTGTATTAGGAGGTGTCAATAATGGTTTTGGCCCAGCTTACGCCTTACCCCACTCACTCTCTCGAGCTGAATGTTAGGATATGAGACTAGGGATCACCCTCTCGGGCTGATGCTCGTGAACCCTCACCTGGGCCTGAATGTTCCTGACGATCAAATCTACTACCTTGGAACTGCTGTGGTGGAGTGTTTTATCCAGGTTTTTAAATTGTGCAAGTGAGTTGCACATGATGGCCGCCAAAATAGTAGTTAGGTATCTGAAGGGAACTCTAACCTATGGCATCAGATTTAAACTAAAAATATGGGTTATTAATGTAATGGTTCTTAATGAGTTCCCCTCCTTCTATACAAATCATTCTAAACCTTGTGCTCGGATTACCAAGTTTTTCATGACGCAGGGGTACCCCCTAGATGCAACAAGGCGTATAGATACCTGAAGGACTCCATACAAGACTATTATGGGGTTAAGGTCGGGACATGCCCCACCTTACACTCAACTACTATACAATACCAAAATACAAGCTATAGACTCAAAGTATGAGGACTCACCATTGAAGCTGCAGAACTCACACAGAGAATTGAACTAAGCGTGATCTGAATCTATTGACAAAATCTTAACAAGATCCATACTACCCATCACCCCGGAATACTTAGACTTCTCCCGGGTTTGCGGAATTTGATTGCCAAACATTCACATTCTCATTGATTACTGTGCCAAGCATGAGATACAGTCATTTGTGGATTGTTATGCGGGTTGGTCTTCACGAGCTGTGGTTCCACCTGTGGTGGCAAGGCACTGTGCCCAAGTTTGGTGCCAATCCAAGGCACCCTTTCACAAGCCAAAATAGCATCCTTCTGAAGGTGAAGGTCCCGTAAGGACAAGTGAAGCTTGTCTTCTCTTGGTCTTTCGGAGCTTTGGAGATTTGATTTTAGCCCGAATACCCATCAAGAAAGAATACTAAATTGAATAGCCTTACATACCTTGTCTCCTGAACAGTACTATGTAGTACCATGATTGAGACTTTCCTTTAAGGTGTTATTTATGCCAAACTTCTTAGAGTTGTCTGCTCTTCTTCCAAGGGATTGAGGGGGAAACACCTCCCCTCTATTTTGAAAGTTCGTTAGATCTATCGCTAGAACACATAATACCTACCGATAATATTGTACCGAATTATCCCACGCCAGCCCAGGCCTCATTCAGCATAGGGAACTGCGTGTAGTCCTACGGATCGAGTTGGGGAATATCATTGCCAGGGGCTACACAAGAAAAGATGGCCCTAATAGTCATCCACATCCAATCTATCAGTTATAGTCTCTATTTGAAAGGCATATATGCCTCCTTTTGAGATGTCCAAATGTGTTTTAACTGAACCATGTGCTAGTAGAATCACATGAACAAGCTACTAGAAACTCTTTGTTCTCAAGCTTGAATAAGAATAGAGGGAAAAGATAAGTTAATGTTACACTAGCTATTAGACAAAAAAAAATTTAACAAAAAAAAAATCACTATAGAAAATATAGGAATTAGAAATTGATAAATCTCTTCATTAGAATAAAAAAAGTTATCCCAATTCTCTTAATGGACAGGGAGGTTTTTTTGTTTTACTTTTAGTTTATTTCAGTTGGACTTCTTGGTCCTATTTTGTACATTCATTATTTTTATAAGGGGCTTTAAGCTGAGATATAAAAATTCATTTTTATCTCAAAACATGAATTCTCAAGGCATATTCATCATAAGGAAATCATGAGAATATAAAAATCACACATGACACAATGTTAGCTAGGCACACCATCTCTGGTGTTCATCCAGTGTTTCATGTATCCTTGTTTATAAAAGACCATGTGGATGAGGATTACATCATAAAATAGGAACCTCTTTGCACCACTTGTGGTAAGAGGCAGCATGGGAAGTGCCTACTATGCATGAAATGTCTATGACTATGATAATCTTGTTGTGTTGATTGAAAGGATATTCTCTATGATACACTGGTGAATGATGATTACATTTTGTGAAAGGAGGGGTCTTTTGGTTTTATGTATATATATATACTAGTTTTTTGACACATGCGTTGAACGTGATTACCAATTCAAAAAATATATGTTATAGTAAATAGTATTTCTTGTTTAAGCGAAGGAATCATCTAAAAAGTATGACCCTTTCTACCCATGATGGCTACATGGTTTATGGAGACTTGAGTTATTATGAACTCGTCCCTATATCGGTGCTCAATAGTACTAAACTTGTTATTAATTTTTAGAGGAGTCGAACTTTTATTTTAATTTCCAGAATAGAATAGTACTTTTTGGATATTTTTCTCTCATGTTTGGAGAGGATTTTCTCATGTTTTTTTAATTGGTTTAAATGTGTACGTTAAGGTGTCAAATGTCACTATTTATAGGATAACATTGAGGAATTCGAGGAAAAGCCCAACACGAATTTAGTGGAAACAGAGGTGGTAAATCTGGGAAATTAAACTTCAAACGAGCATATCTCCCTCATACAAGCTTGAAAATTGGCAAAATCGGTGGCGTTGGAAAGATAATTCAAAGAACTTTCATTTGATATCTTGAAGCTCACCTAATGCATCCTGTGCTGAGTGATATGGTCGTTCCTAAAAGAACTACTTTCCAAGACTTTGAGTCTGACCAAGATTCTTCCCAAGAAAATAATGATAATGCTCTTCACAATATCAGTAATTAACACTTAGTTGAGCCTTTCATTGCCACGTTGATTCCATGTCACGATTCTATATCGTTATATGGTATCGCATGGCCAAACACCTATCACTTAGTCCGAGTTAATGACTCTAGTGTTGAGTTACCTCCTATTCAGTCAGTTCCTATAGTAAAAGAGTTTCTTTTTCTTTCTTTTCTTTGTTCTTTTCATGGAGGGGTTCCATATTTTTTCAACACTATGGGTTAAAGGGGACTTTTGTTGCACTACTTGACTTTCCTTTTCTTTTCACCACACATTCAAAAATTGTTTACTAATTTGCAATAATTGTCTCTTAGTGAAGTGTGTTGGGCCTCTCTGATAAAATTAAAATGATGAAAAGCCTACGTTCCTCCTCGTAATCGAGAGGCTGGTAATAGTATGACATACATTAAGTATATGATGAAGAAAATTATGAAAAGGTTTGATGCCACAGATGAGAATGTGAAGGAGATGAGATACTTAGCACAAGTAAGGGTCCAGTTACCTACTTACGCCACAGTACCCTGTGACTGAGAAGGTCTAGCTCTGAAATTTTGGGAATGTTTATATAGTAATTACTATTTTGAAGCAAACTTCATGAGAGTCTAAATCACATAAGTTGCATTGGATTTTCTGAGGTTTTTAGGGTGTTTTACGACTTATTTAGGTATTTTAGAAAGATGGGGAAAATATACAGTAGAGTCCGCGGTGTCTCCGCGACGCGGAGCCACTTTTTGGCCATTGGTGGAGCAGGTCTGCGATGTGGAGCCACTTTTTGGCCATTGGTGGAGCAGGTCTGCGATGTGGAGCCACTCCCTCCATGAACAACTTCAAGTTGCCTTGGTAGCTTGTTTGGCCAAGGGTTGGGGTCCTCCTCGGGGACCCTTAGGGTGGTCCCGGGGAGTCGTACTCGAACATTTTGACCATAAAAACATTTATTAATACACTAGAGTCACCTCCACTGATTTTAGACTCCAAACAACACATAAAAACATGAACAACATACTAGAACACACCAACACGTAAAAGACTAGTTTCCGAACGTCTTAGTCGTCCCTTGACGTTTGACTTCCAAACTCTTTAAAACTGCCTAAAAAGGCTATTCTTCATTATTTTAACAAGTTATTAATGCATAAAAAGCATGTGAGGCTCTACTTTATCCTACTTAATTTTGAGGGTTGTTACAGAAAAGTATTGAAATGGAGAGATTTCAACTTTAAAATAGTTTGGCCTTTAAAGACTTTGTAGATTCACGCGTCGGTCGGCAACCACGACTTACGTCGCCGACCCACTTGGCGACACACTAAGTGGTGCTTTAGCTCGCCGAGTTTTATAGAACTTCTAGCAAGCTAGGTTGTTCCAACAACGATCCAAGTCGGGCTCGCCGGCCTATTCGGCGAGTCAGCGACTGGATGTTTTACTTGCTTAGCTGCCATTTTCCCTAAATTACAACTTTTCAACCTGCACATTCAACACCCGTTATTCGAACAACAGTAATAAAAGCATTGAAACTTGGGTTGCCTCCCAAGAAGCGCCTTATTTAATGTCGTCGCACAATAACGGTACCTATTCAAAATTCATTCTTGGGATTGGCCATAGTATCACTCGGTAGTCCTCCTTTTGTCCTTAGATTTAAATGAGTCAAGATTTGATCCATTGGTGTCTCCAGCTGTTTGATAGTGGGAAGTAATAGTCTTATTTAGAGTTGAGACGTCATCCATAATTTCTTTCAAAACTTTGTTCGACCCTTCCACTTTGTTTCATGACCTAGGGGTATAACCTAGATGTAACATGGCGTACTTGACCCCGAAGGGGTCTCATACAAGCCACTTAATATATCATAACATAAGATAATAGAAAAGTACGGAAATTTTAAAACTTTATCCGTACAATCGAAGTCTTTATTAAAGCAAAGTGGAAGTCTTACTACACTTGTCTCGAACTATCTAATACAACTTTAAATACTCTTGAGTCACAGCCCATACAATAGTCTCAAGACATGAGAATAAAATACATAAGGAAAGGTGATCAAATCCTCGATGCTATGAGGACTCACCAAGTCTTCAACTCCTTGCACTTCTTAGAAACCTAACTTCAAGAATGGAACTCAAAATCGCCGAACCCTATATTTTATGATAAAGTAGGCAAGAGTATGTGTTAGTACAAAATGTACTAAATATGATAGCTAGCATAAAATCATAAGAGAATAACATAATGGTTAGCCAACATAAGACATAAGCATCAAAAGGAAATAACATAATCATAAGCATACCCTTCATCATAGACATGATATGGAAATAAGTCTACATAAGGCATAATCCAATAGCACAAGAAATACCACATTTTCGTAAGCATAGCGCATACTCAATTCCTCATAACATAAAAGAACCACTTCATAAGTAACCTCCAAGTATACTTGTGCAATGCATGGATAAGACCAGATAATCCCATCCATGCCAAGTATCCTCTTTGTCCATCATAATCATACCTACCCTCTTAGGATCTCATCTTTGGAATAATTCTCATAGACAAGGGAATATCTCACCTTTAGTCAAACATATCATGGAAGGCAACTATAGCAACAATCCATCAAAGCATACAACATATAAAAGAAACAATTCTTAGGTAACCTTAAGTCGTACTTGTGAAATGCATGGATAGGACACCATAATCCTACTCATACTAAGTACTCCTTTAGGTCATCATACTCATCCTTCTTGGTTGGAGACTAGTCCCCCTCTTTAAAACCTTAGAACACTAGGAGGTACCTCCTGACGGACATCTTAGTTCATTATTAGGTTGAACACTATGAGACACTTCATTAAGCATACTCTTAGTCCCTCATTAGTTTGAACCCTAGGAGATACTTCTTAAGCACGTCTAAGTTCATTATTATCTTGAACACTATGGGATACTACATTAAGTACATCTTAGTTCATCATTGTTTTGAACTCTAGGAGATGCTTCCTCAAGTATGTCTTAGTTCTTTAAGTTTGAACTCTAGAAGATGCTTCTTCAAGCACAATCTTAGTTCATTAATTGTGTTGGACTCTAGGAGATGATTATTCAATCATAATCTAAGACCATTAGGTTTGAACCCTAGGAGATGCTTCTTCAAGCATAATCTTAGTTTATTTCTAATCTTGTTATAGTTGGGATATATCCTTAACTGACATGAGAACATGTGAGCTATCACATGATCTCTCCCGGTGTTACCCACACCGTCAAGGGTTGGTCCACTTGCCTAAGGTAGAACAGGTTTGTTAGCTTAGTTTGATCCACTAGCTAACGTTCCTACGGGGAACGAAGTTATGGGACACGAAGATTGCTACTAGAAACCCAAACTCCACTAGGGGAAGGCTTCCATCTCATGAGATATACTTTGGGAAATCTAGACTCTTCTAGTTAAGAGTTCCCATTTTGGAAGCCCTAACTCAACTAGGTGAGAACCTTTATCTCATTTAAATATCCACTCGGTCCTAGGACTAAATCATACAAGATAGTTATTAAGTCTCTACTTCGACTCAAGTTTAATGGAAAGAGTCCTTGAAAATCAATCCAAGTTAATTCTTTAAATAACTCTTTAGACCAACTATCACCATCCATGATCTTGATATAAAGGCTGTTTAGACTTAGGTTCAATTAGGTGAGAAAAGTCTTTCAACCCTAGAACCATTAATATGTGTGAACACCTTTCACATTAAGTTCATTATGAGTTCATGAGAACAACCTTTCAATCAGCCCACAACAACAACCTAATCATTAACACTTCACTCTCAAAGTGTTCATAAGGCATGTACATAACCTTCATAAAACATGCATCATATCATATGTTGCCCTTTCAATGTTTAAAGCTCATATCCAATCAACACATCTAGAATTATTATATTAGACATGGATACTATAATAACTCAAGTGATTCTATCACTTCATACAATCTATCATTCATGAGGTAGAATAGGTATGTAAAGGTCTTCCACAACAATTCTATCAATTAGTCTTCTACTATCATAAAGATTTTACTTTTAAAGCCTAAACATACATAATCCATCATATTAACTTTACTCTCAAAGCCCTAGTGATCAACATTCATGACTACAAGCCTTGCTCTCAAAGCCGTAGTGATCAACATTCATGACTACAAGCCTTACTCTCAAAGATTTACTTCTACAATCATCATACATACCTAGATCCCAAGATATTATAGTCACAAGCTTCATTCTTAAGTATATCTAACCATATTTCATCATAAAGAATAAATCTCAATCATTACTAGTCATGATCCATCATATTTACTTTAATATAATTCAATTCATGTTTACATGCTTCTATTCTTGAACAATTACTATACATGTCATCAATTTTAGAAGATCAACTCTAAGTCTTCAATTTCCCTTCACAAGGCATAAACCCACATGAATTCAAATTCATCAATTAAACTAGGGTTAGCCATGGAAAACAAATAATATCATCATAATAGCATGATTCAACACTAAATCAATCATAAACACCCTAACTTGAATTGGTGATTTCAAATTCACAATTGTGGGAAATCTAGGGGGCTCCATGGATGGAAGAATCCATGGATGAATAAGCTAACATACCTTTATTATGAAGCCCTCACAATTCTTGCAACAATGGAGGAATTTGCCCTAACTAGTTTCCCTTCTTCTTGCTTCCTAGAGAGAGAATTTCTTGGAGGGAATTGGGTTCTTTGGTGAATTGCAAATAATGACTAGGATCAATGTATTTAGGGGTCTATTAGATTTATATATGTGGTCTAATTTCTAATAAAATGACACCACTTAATAACTAATTAATTCTAGAATATCCCTAACTCAAAAACTTAACTGACTTAAAGGAATGCACTGCTTCACCCACGAGACCACATCCCACGGGCCGTTGGAGGACCCACGGGCCGTTGGACGGCCCACGGGCCGTTGGACGACCCACGGGCCATGCGGGTCATCCGTGTGTGGTGGTCTGCAACTACACTTTTGGGGTCTTGACCAACGACCCCTTCCATGAGGTGTGGATCCACCTACGGGGCGTGGGTGGACTGTCTTTTGGGCAAATTTTAGGTAGTTTCTAGGGTCCTTCTGAAGGACCCTTAGTTGGTCCTTGGGGAGTCGTAACCTGACGTTAAACTCCAAAACCATTCATTCTAAGTACGGGAAGCCATATCTACGACTCTAACTCCCACGTCAAGATCTAGAACCCTTACCTAAAGTTCTAGCTGACATACTAAACTACGGGGTGTTACAGTATCTCCCCCTTGGGAACATTTTTCCTAGAATGACACTCTAGGCACTTCTTAAGGTCACAACTCTAGATTACCAACCCATAATGCATGCAACTCATCACAATGCACATAAACAAAGGAGGAAAGCTTCAAATCTAAGCTAAACATACTCAATGCAACACAAGGGAGTAGGAACTACTTCTAACAATCGAAGATGCATGAAATTCTATATCTACTCATTTTCAAGGAGGAACAACTATCTCCTAGCTAAACCAAGCTCAACATACACTCATGGAGCTCATATGCAATTTACTCTCAAAAAGCATTTATTCATGGAGGAATCTCTCAACTCCGAACTAAGGCATGCTCATTTATTCATCTCATGAAGTAAAATATTCAACTCATATTAAATGCACAACGACATGAGGAAAATTAATCATGCAACTTCATTTCCTTTCAAACACAAGCTTTCATGAACATGCACAATATAAGGAAATCATGGAAACACATAAACACACAATGACCATGCTACCTAGGCACAATATCTCCCCCTTGGGAGTAAGCCTATACAAATTCTTCTAAACGTCATTCATACTAAAGACAACTTCAGAGTCTAACATATCAAGTCACAAAAGACCAAACAACACCGGAATCTAATAAAGCATGAAAGACATACTGGTAGTCACATCTTGGGGACACTCTTGTTAACCTCTAGCTTGGAGAACATAGAATATATTTTTTCTTGGAAACATTGGAATCCAGATCACTAAGAGATGCTTGCTTGGCCTCTCTCCCCTTAGCCCTAAGTATAGGGCAATCTCTCATATTGTGACCATCATTAACACAACCATAACACCCATCCTTGCCGGCTAGGCACCTAACATAATGATTTCTTCCACACATAGTATAAGTAGGCTTAAGTAACACAGATTCACTATTACTCCCTCTTTGAGGCCTAGGGTTAGACACCCTCTCTTGGTTGTACCCATAAGTATTGATGAGTCCAAGATTCGGACTCATTAGGGGCTTTGTTTATATAGATTTAGTGTCCTCAAATGCTTAATTTGTTCCATAAACTGATGTTAAAGCCTTGATTTTTAGGTATATGAATTTAGGAGCAAAGCAAGGACACTAGCAGGCAAAAAGGAACAAAACAAATCAAAGAAGCAAAGAAAGGCAAGTCTGATGATCTCCAAGAGCACTTGGTGAATCGCCGATTGTCTATTTTGACTGCCTAAAGTTCCAGTGTGCCAGCCCTGACAGAAGAAACCAAGTCGGCAATAGAAAATAGGTAGTCGGTGAATCATCGAGCACTTCCATGATGCATAGAGTGATCTCCTAAAGTTACAGGACTTGAGGATGCTGAGAACCAAGGCAAAAAGGCGACAAAAGAGATCAAAGTGCAGTTCACCGAACCACTCGGCGAACCTGACTTACCTCGCCTAATAGCCCCTCGTGGCTTATTTTTGGTGACTATAAATTTTATCTTGAATAGTTAATTAAAAAGGCTAAATTAGTCTAGAATACTTTTCTCTTGAGTTTTTGATAGTTTCTTAGTAGAGTTGAAGGCTTTTTGGTACTCAATTTGGAGATTTGCAAGTGGGTTTCAAATTTTCTGTAAATTGAAGCATTGTAAAGGCTTAATTACTATTACCCAATTGATGGCTAATCGATTTGGTAACCATTTTTACTCTTTTATGATGTTTGGCTAAAACCCCAATTCTTGGGGTATGATTATGTGAATATGGGTTGAATTAGTTTATGGATATTGTTCATTACTAGTTTAAATGCTATATTGAAGAGGGTTTAATCATTAGTTATGGTTTAGTTTATGAATTGTAGTTGCAAATGCAGTTCTAACCTTGTGTTCTTTGCTTGCTCGAGAGAGAGGTTTTAGAACTAATATTATTGATTAATGATTTGTAGGTATTGGGTTGAGCTGGGTTTAGCTCGAGTGAGTGAATCCTAAACCCAATCCTACCTATCTAGCTCGAGAGAGTGGATGAATTAAGGTGTGGGCTGTTCTTCATTGCTATACATGTTGATGTTCGAAAGAAATCACCTGATTCGGGATAGTTGTTCGAGTGAAAGCTATCTCACGTATAGTCTAGCCTACCCACTAATTTTTAGTTATTTACTAGTAGTTTAAATTGCCCATATATCCAAATTAGTCTATAATCGATAACATCCCGAGAATTCCTCTCCTTATTGATTATTTCAATTTGTTTTTGACTGCGTTGTAGTTGATAATTGCAAACCAAAACCCCCATCTGACATTCGTGTCACCCTTTTAGATTTGTTTCATGTCTTTTTCAATAATTTCTATACCTATATCTAGTTAGATCACATTTATACTTCTTAATTGAATTTGAACACGTACCGCTCCCTGTGGGATTCAACCCCAACTCATTTGTTGGGTTTTAAATTGCTTAACTACCGTTTACACTTAGAATTGGATGAGGTGTGCTCGAGACATTAATATTCATCAAGTATTGGGGGAAACTATATTATCGTCTATATATATATCTGAGATTGCCCCTTGATGCAACACTTGATTGGCTCTGTGGCACTGTGTACTAGATTAACTCTAGTACAGAGCGGTACTAAGCATCCCTCTTGCTAGAGGCATCGGAGATAGAATCGGATGTGCCATTAGAACTGGAGTCAGAATGTGAATCAGAGCCAGAATTCAATTCTCCTGCAGGTGAGGCCCCCTCCTCGGACTGGGGGTAGTGACCTCGACCTGGTCACTAGATGATATCACTTGCCTACTCATGTTCCTTGTAGTCACGAGGGCAGCGGGGGAGCCTCTGGTGGTCATGGAAAAGTACTCGTCCCCACTAGACTCATCGATGAGCCGAAACGAGAGTGGTACCGATTTGGACTTGTCACGACCCAAGCCTAGGGCCTAGACGTGACATGGCGAATGAGGAACCCGAAGGAACCCCAAACAAGCCTCTCAAACTTGTCATCACACTTCATCGGTCGCGGAAGTACATTTAACATTAATTAACGGGAAATAGGGACTAAGGGCAAACCATTTCAAAATGACATCATAGAACAAGAGTCAAGCT
>JAJOOE010033692.1:0-16064 GCA_036250405.1 Solanum raphanifolium
GAACCCTGCTAATCCTATTATCTAGGAGGGTCCTACAAAATTAAATATTATTTTCCAGGTGGGTCCTATTAATCCCATTTCGAAGAGTCTTGCTACACTATATACCATTTTCAAAAAGGGTAATGCAAATCCAATTTTTCAAGAAGGTATTGCTAAACTAAATCATGTTTTCCAACAGGTCCTGCTAAATCCAATTTTACAAGAGACCCCTGCTACATCCCATTTCCAAGAGGGTTCTACTAAATGAAATCTCATATTTCAGGAGGGTCTACTAAATATCCTTTTCCAAAAGAGTTCTGCTAATTCAATTTTTCAAGTGGGTCATGCTAAACTAAATCTCATTTTCTAGAATGGTTCTACTATTTTTAATATTCAAGGAGTGTCTTGTTAAACAAAATTCCATTTTTCTTGAGGTCCCTCTAAATCTCATTTTCCACGAGGTCTGCTAAACTAAATATCATTTTCAACGAGGTCCTACTTATCCTAATTTCTAGAATGGTCTTGGTAAATTAAATCACATTTTTCAAAATGGTCATGCTAAATTACATCTTATTTTCCAAGAGGGTCCTACTAATTCTCTTCTTTCAAGAGTGTTCAACTAAATTAAATCTCATTTTCTAAGAGGGTCTGCTAAATTAAGTCTCATTTTTTCCAGATAGATAGTGGTCCAAGTTTTTCCTACTTGGTACTGCTAAATAAAGTCCAATTTTTCCAAGAATTATTTGTAAATTATGTATCATGTTTCAAAAGAAACCTGCTTAATTTCATTTTTCAAGAGGGTCCTGCTAAACCCATTTTTCAAGAGACTCTTGCTTCAAAAAACTTTGAGAGGAATAATGGAATACTCTCCTTACCCATGGAATATGCTTCTGATTAATATTGAGATGAATATTTCCATGTGGGAACATGTCACTGAGTTTAATTTTCTTTTTGGATTCTCATTTTTTGAAAATAACAACCAATAAAAATACTACTAAGATATTAAATATAAGAAAAATTAAAGAACATATTTTTTGTAATTTTTCTATTTCCTTAAAAATAAAAACAAAAGTATTATCTAAAAGCAACTATTTTTTGTGGTTTTCAATTTCTCAAGTAAAATCTACTCAAAAAAATAAAATTAATTTTGAAATAAATTAGCAAAGTGGGACTAGTTGGACATTACTTTAAAATGGGATATAATTTAGTGTGACCCTCCTAATTAATAGGATTTAGTTTAACATAACTTCATGAAAATGGAATTAACTTTCAATAATTAAAAGCCATGTGCATACGTTGCTACAAAGCTCGAGTGTTGTTCAAAGTCTCAATACATAATCTAAGCACTATTTTTTATTCATATTAACAATTTTTTTCATACTTAAATTGGGGAAAAATTGTTGTTGTTTTGTAGTTTGCTTTGATCTCAGGAACCCCTCTAGGAAATAATAAGGGCAATCCAGATTTCATGCTTAAGATCTCACCCGAAGAACAAAGTCAACATTCAATTGCTATTAGCATGAGCCCGCTTGGAGAAGATGACCAAACAATATGAATGCTTGGGACTTTTGGTCTAGCCATATATGTCAAAATGAGCAAACAAGATGAATACGGTTGCAAAGAGTTAACAAAATATCAAGTTTCAAAAAGCTAACGAAAAGCTTATGAACCAATTAGGTGAATCACCGAAGTCATTCAACAAGCTATAAAGTGCTCGCTGAAAGTAACAGGACAACACAACAATAAATCAGCACAAATCGGTGAGACAAAAGACAATTCAGCGAGTCGCCAAACCTAATCGGCGGTACGAATTGGTCTTGCTGAATGTTACAAAATATTTGGCTAAAATTAGGCTTCAAAATGGCGATGCTAAGGTTGTTCAGAGAGTCGCCAAGTAAACTTAGCGAGAACAAGCGTATCACCAAAGTTACAAAACAGAATAGAAACATTTTCGGGAGAAAAGGAGATAAGAAGAGTCCGTCAGTGAACTACCCAGTCATTAGGAGAGCTCGACTAATCTTGCAAAATGGCCCATCGTGCCATAGTTTTACCTCAACCCCAAATCCTCAACACACAACGTACGATAACCAAATTCAAGCCCCAATCTATGCAATTCAAGTCTAACTCATACTATAACCTACTCTAGCGTACTCAGACTTCCCCCAATTTAACTAGATTAGACCAAACACCGCCTTCGCCCTTAAGAACGACGTTACCTGATCAATCATTTGGCAAATTCGAGTTGTTTGGTGGAATTTAGGTTACTCGGGCTTCACCCACACAAAGCCCAACATGCAAACCCGCAATTTAAGAAATTTAAAACTGAAATTTAAACTAATTTAGGCTAAACACAATATCGTACATGCTCGATCACCAAATAATATTCAACAATGGATTAAGCACACAAAGACACAAAATAGATCCAAGAACTACTCACTAGCATGCTCAGAATACAACATAAAATTAAAGCTAATTCGGGACACCAACCTTAGAAGCAGACAAGTAAACGATTAAGGCAAAAGCAAAGGCGAGAAATGCAACAAATTCCAATCACACAATGACACCTACGAAAAAATTAAGTAAAAACTAAGTCTTAAAGTAATTATGAGGGTAGGAGAGTCAAAAAGTTCAAAATATGGAGAGGTTTTGAATTTAAAATGGTTTAAAGCCTTTGACCCTTCAGTTCACGCCTAGTTTAGCGAGGGTTACTAACAGTACTGATCCACTCGGTGAGTCGCGGAGTAGACCTTAGCCCGCCAAATTATATTGAATGTAAGCCTTTCAATTGGTCCAAAGGGCGATCGACGTTGGGCTCGCCGAACTACTCGGTGATGCGTCGAGTGGGTTATGAGCTCGCCTATTTTCCTATTTCTCCCAAGCTTCAAATTGTCAACCTGCACATCCAAAAATATTATTCAAACAACACAAAATAAAACTTGGGTTGCATCTCAAGAAGTGCCTTATTTGATGTTGTTGCACGACGTAGCCATGGCATCATGCTTCATTTTTGAGTTCACCAAAGTATCACTTGGGAGCCCCCCTTTCGACCTTGGATTTAAATGAGCCGAGATCTAACCCATATGTGTTTCCAACTGCTTAATTGATACCAAGTGTGAAGTGATCGTTTGGTTAAGAGAAGAGACGTCATCTTTGATTTCCCTTAGCACCTTGTCCGATCCTTCCACTTGTTCAAAATACAAACACGCATATAGTCGATCCAGAAATTTTCAGGATCGACCCTTGGTTCTTTCAGCTTTGGACATTCGTAAGGAGGTACATAGAGATCTTTGTCCCAATTTATATATCTCTAGTTTGTGCCACAGTCACACAATTCACGATCTCCATCTATTAAATCATAATCTCGATCTCTCCAACCATAATCTTGATCTCTATTCCAACCTAAATTTCCCTCCAGCTTTGGATAACTTAGACGGCAACCTCCCGTTTGGTTTGCCAAGAAATGCACTACTTCATTGTACATGGCCTCAGAGTATACTTCATTAGGGTTTACACCACTATTAATACCGACTGAATTCACAACCTTGTACCCACTTCTCATGACGTGCTTCGTCAATAGGTCCATTTGGGTCATCATCATAGCTATGTTTTTATCATGCTCTTGGTTATTTTCCATTTGTTCTTTTTCCAGCCCAAGATTCAAAGGAGACACTTATTTTTCTCTTTCGTACCATGTCTGATTAATTTTTCTCATCTCATCAAGGAGGGTTGATGTTATGTCAAACAGTTGTCTCATGATTCTACTTCAAATAAGTTGGTCTACGACACTGATGAGTCGTGGATTTTGACTCATTTTGCTGCTTAATATTTAAAGTTTTAGTGTCTTCAATGCCTATTTATGATCTAAACTGATGTTAAAATTCTAATTTGCAGTAATCTAGGCAAAAAAGAAAGGCAAGGGAATTACCAGGAAAAAACAAGGTCGGTACATGCCAAAGCCACTCGATGAGTCGCCGAGTGGACCTCCAGCTCGCCAAAAGTTCTAGCCGGCTAGCCTATGAACAAGACCAACTTGTTGAGTACAACAGACGCTCCAAATGGATCGGCGAGCCTGACCTTGATCACCTAAAGTTACAACAAAGAAAGCTTAAAAAGACAAGACAAGAATACGATGGAAGGGGAACTCAACGCATCGCCAATTAGGTCGGCGAAGCCCAACTTACTTCGCTGAGTGACTCCGATACTGAAATTCTGGGAACGTATAAATGAAATTTGGAAAACAAGAAAAATAGTTCCCACATTGTCCAGTTCTGGGTTTTTTATCCTAAACATTCTAAACATTGTTTTTACACTTTTGAGTAGAGATTTAGGGTTGGTTTTGATTTTCCACCTCAATATAAGCATTTGGAGACTTGAGGACTGTTGCCCAATCAAATGGAAAACATAGTTGGTAATAATTTCTCGTTCTTTATTATTTTTTGCTAAAACCCCCATTCTTGGGGGTGTGATTATGTAGTTAAATATTTCAATTACCTTATGGGTGTTCATATTTACTAATTTTATTATTGATTTGAAGTGGGATCAATTAATAGTTGGTGTTTTAATTGATCAATTGTAGGTGCAAATACAATTCTAGTTTAGCATTCTAAGCTTGCTTGAGCAAGAAGTAGTAGAGTTAAAATATCTAATTGATGATTGTAGTGATTTTGTTGTTGTGGACATAGATTGAGAAAGTGGGTCTAAATGCAATCCTACTAATCTACCTTGAAAAAGTAGATTGATTGAGGTATTGGGTTATTTTTATGTGTTGTGTTTGTGGAGGTTCAAAAGAACTCACTTGATTTGTTATAGCTTATTGATAAATAGTTATTGCACCTAAGGCCTAGCCTACCCACTAAAATACAATGACTTTTACTAAATAATAAGCACCCATTTAGCGAAATTGGCATTCAATTTATCACACTCCCAAGAAACCCTCTCTACTTGTTTACTCCTAGTTATTTTTAGTTGTTAATTGTTCACCCAAATCCCCCCATTGGACATTGGTTGTCAAACCCTTGCTATTTACTTTATTTTTTGCAAAAATGTCTACTTCTACAAACGATTAGAGCAACATTTTATATCGTTATCAAATTCTTTACCGTATCACTCCATGTGGGATCGACCCCAACTCTTAGTTTATTTTATACTTGTTAGCGGCTGCCTACACCTAGAATCAGATGAAGTGTAGTTGAGCATTATAAAAAATTGCACCGTTACCGAGGAATAGTGTTTTGAATTCTTTTATTGAAGTTAAGTCGTGAACTGATTTTGTTGTAGTTGAATCAACTTATTTTTGTTTTTTGTTGGCTACTCTTAAACAGGTGAAGAGATGAGTGTTAACAGGGCCAATGCTAGCCAACTTGGAAACAATGATGACATCTATAATTTGCACGATGTCAATGAAGAGCAGTTGGGAAGTGTCGGTGCTATTCGACTGCCTCTAACTATAGGCAATGTTGTGTTTCATGTGACCATCACTATGTTGCAGCTGTTGGAAATGAAGGGTCTCTTCTGAGGTCTTGCTACTGATGAGGACCGTTATGACCACATCTGAAAATTTCTGGATGTGTGTGGGCCGTTTACTTTCAAAAACATCACGCAGGAGTTAGTCCGACTTCATTTGTTTCCCTTTTCTATAATGGACGATGCAACAAAGTAGTTGGCCAATTTATCAAGTGAATTAATCACTTCTTGGTAGGAGCTCACTAATGCGTTTTATGTAAATTTTTCCCTCCCTCGAAGATGGTGAAATTGAAGAATAATATTCAAAACTTTAAGCGAGTGGATGGTGAACCTATTCATGAAACATGGTTGAGGTTTCATACGTTTTTTCTCCAATGTCCAACTCACGGACTACCAAACAATGTGTTGTTATAATAAATCTATCGAAGATTTTATTCAGTCAACAAGGGTGTAGCATACCAGCTTATTCGGGGAGGAGTCAAGCAACAACCCTTTGGTATTGCATCTACTCCTCCTGACGAGATGACAAAAATCAATCGTGCTTGGTGATGGTTATCGTGACCAACGACACTATCCTACGGTATGAGGTGTCTACGATCGTCAATAATATAGTAACCCAACCAAGGGTTGGGGTCATGGCCCATGGGAGTGGTACTGAAAATAGTAGTTAGGGTAGAATTTCGTTCTAGTTAGCTGTAGTTTGAGAAATTGTCGAATAAAAACAAAGTAATTTCAAGTGGGTCACACCAAAGTGTCAAATATTAATGGGGGTTTGTCACAAGTATAGCTAAAACAACAAAAATAAAGAGAAAATTCAAGTATTGAGATAAGTTCTTGGGGTGTGACCGCAACATATATTGATATAAATCGTTGGGTACATGCTTTCGATAGGAAATTTGCAAGATAATAGTGAATAGGATAAGCTTTAGATGGAAATAAGTTCCCTCTCAGGCAACTTACCCCGTTTCAAATGGGTTCCTCTCGGACACTCATTTGTCGCATGAAGGCCAGCCAACGCCTTACCCCACTCACTCTCTCGAGCTGAGTGTTAGAATATGGGACAAGGGCTCACTCTCTCGGGCTGAACCTCATGTCGACCCACTCCTTAGGTCATCATTCTAGCGGTCTTGGTTTCGCGACGTCTCTTTCGAACAAGCGGAAAAGACATGGGTTGTTTTGTATTTGCAACTACAAACCCATTATATTAAACAACAACCACTAGGTGAAATCACTATTAAAATGCATCGAACCTATTAGCAAGCAAGACCCAACAATAATATCAACACATATTTGCTAAATCACACCCCAAGAATGGGGGTTTTTAGCCACACATCAAGAAATATGAAATTATACCTAAAATGAGAGAGAAATCAAATGGGTATAAGAAATTAAACCTTGATTTAAGCAAAGGAAGAAGAATAGAGAAGACCCACTTCCAATTTGGGGAAGTTGAACTCCTTTCTTCAAGTCTCCCACAAAACCCTCTCCAAACTCTAGAGAAAATATGAAAGCTACAGTGAAAAATTACAATAATGTTCAGATCTCCTTTAAAACTAATAGAGAGCTAGTATTTACAGTTCAGTAAATAGTGTTGTGGCGGATCGTTCGACGAGGTAAGTAAGAATCGCCAATCTACTCGGCGATTCGCCCATCATCTGGTTCATCACCTTCTATGCTTGCCTACAACATCTCTGCGTCCTGGACCATTGGGCGATATTGTACTGCTTCGCGGAACTGTTAGGCGACGTGGCGACTCCTCCTTTTTACCGCCGATTTGATCCCCTTCCTTTAGGGCTCCGCGTACTAGAACAAAGGGCAAAGTACGTCCCTTCGGCAATTCGCCAAGTGTGCTTGGCGATGCTCAGGTTTCAGTTTCTTCGTACTTTTCAGCCTTTTTGTTCCTTTTTGCACCTAAGTGTCCATGCTTCCACTCAAACTTCAAATACCTGAAACTTAAAAGTTTCTATTAGATATTGGGATAAAAGAAACATTTGAGGACACTAATTCTATTAAAATATGGCCCTAAATGAGTTCAATTTGTGGACTCATCAGCACCCCAAACTTCAACTTTTGCTTGTCCTTAAGTAACACTCAAGTTCAGCAGTTCAAATAGGATGTATCAAATAGTGCTACACAAGACTAAATCATGAATATACATAACAAGACTCAATTTAATCATGCAAAGATCAATTGTGTACTCAAAGATTCAAGTTGTGACACACCATTACCAAAGATTCTCATGCTCAAAATACTTGCTACTAATACAAGTTCAACCTAAACCACAGTATCAGAATGCCCTCACACAAAGAATGATTCCATATTCACACACATAAGTTAATCAATTTAAGATCAGGGATCAGATGTAACGCTCACACTCAGAAAGAGAAACACAATACATGTTTTTACCCATCGGTTTGCCATTATTTTCCAACTGATCTTCGATTCAGCTTACTCAACATCAAAAAGGTTTTTTCAAGGCTTGTAATGGTGCTGAATGCAAAGGTATGGTCATTTTAGGCTCAATTACTAAATATCCTCATGAATTGTGAAGCTTTCAACACTTTCTTTTCTTCACCTTTTTCTATCAATTTTTCTTATAGTGCTTCGAAGTCATACTATTATTCACTCCATGTATTGCTTGGAAACTCCATTTCTTTTGGACTTTTATTCCACAGTCTGTTTTTTCATTCTTTTCTTTTCTTTTTTCTTTTTCTCTTATTCTCTCTTATATATATATATATATATATATATATATTGAGGGCTTCCATTTTTCCGCAACACCATAAGTTAGAAAAGACTTTTCTTTCACTTCTTGACTTCTCCTTATCCTTTGCACCACACCCCCAACTTAAGCTTTTGGCTTAAGTTGGCTATTCACTACATCACAAGTCATGAGGATTACAGGTGGTGGTTGAATAGAGGTCTAGGTTTTATCAAGTTTTCTTTCAAAGAAGAGTAAGCCTCAAGGGGTGTTCAAAAGAATTTCACACGCTCACGGGTGGGTCACAAAAGAGGTATATGTCAGATTGGCTCACACTTTTTAAAGTTGCCTAAGATCATTTCAAGAACATACCTTCCAAAATCAATCAGACTAATGGGGAAAATTCTAGGTTTATTCATGCATGGTTCAAAGTAAGCTCATCACACAAGGCATTGATACTAAAGCCAAACAAGACTACAGACTTTCGTTAGTGTGCAACGATAATCACAAGAGAAATCAATTTGATACATGGCTAATCACAACGAGATGCAAAGAGTTCACATATTGCCTATGTAACTCCATTTTGTCTCATTGTAGCCGCACATTCATGTTTGTTTGATTGAGAGCACTATTTAAGTCATCGGTGTTGATCGAAACCGAGACTTAAATTTGTACGAGAACATCCACTTTCAACACAAGTGGTGGCGAAAATTTTAGAAAAACAAAAATTTATTTGAAGAGTCAAAATTAGTTTGCAATTAAACCAAAAGAAAGTCATAAGCTCAAACAATCGCAAAGCAGTTTTTAAAAAGACAATTAAAAACAAACAACCCAAATGTACACCAAAACACAAGTATCCGAAACAAGTAAAACAAGGTGGGCCTCACCCCACCACAAATAAAAACATTTGTCCTCAAATGCAAATAACAAAAAACAAATCATTGCGAATGAGTACAAAATTGCTAAAATTAAATTAGGTGTTCGGAAAACCAACCTTAGATGCCGATTAAAATACTTTTGAAATGCTAGGCGGCAATGTAATCCACTGCAAGCACTAATTATCGACTACAATACTTAAGGCAAGCAATAATCTACAAAATATTACCTTGATGTGAAGTTGAGAAGTTTAAAAGAGGGAGAGTGGGAAAATTTAAAAATTCTGAGATTTTTAGAACTTTATAACCGTTAAGTTCTTCTCCATTTGGCGATGTTAGTCAACTCACCGACCCACTCAACGGCCCGCCGAGTGGTCATTTATCTCACCCCTTCTTCAAGATCTTTAATTCTCTGGGGGTGAGATCGACGGTCAGCATCGAGATTGCCAAGCAGGTTGGCGATGCGTCGAGTTGTTTTTTGAGTTCACCGAGTTTTATAGGCTATGTACAATTCTTGTATTGAGCCAAACGGCGGATCCAATTGGGCTCATCAACCTGTTGAGTGACTCGTGGAATGGACTTTCTGCTCACCAACCTGAGATTTTCCATACTTTCCTCGGTTTATCTGCAACATCAACACACCATTATTTATAAAAGTAAAATCCTATATTTACAACCTTGGGTTGCCTCCTAAGAAGCGCCTTATTTAAAGTCGTGGCACAACGCAACTCCTCACTCAAGTTCTATTAGTGAGGTTTGCCTCATTTTCATGAGGCCACCCCTCTTTTGGCTCTAGGTAGAGGACCTGCATACACAAATAATAAACAAAGAAAACAAAACTAAAAGTAAAATTAGTAAAAACTACACTAAAAAGAACAAAAAACTCTAGTTAACTACATTTTCACGTGACACCCCTCCTCGGCAGCGGCACCATTTTGATGCTTATCATGACCAACGACACTATCCTACGGTATGAGTGTGTACGATCATCAATAATATAGTAACCCAACCAAGGGTTGGGGTCGTGTCCCAAAGCAGTGGTAGTGAAATTAGTAGTTAGGCTAGAATTTCATTCTAGTTAACTGTAGTTTGAGAAATTATCAAATCAAAACAAAGTAATTTCAAGTGGGTGACACCAAAGTGTCAAATATCAATGGGGGTTTGTCACAAATATAGCTAAAACAACAAATATAAAGAGAAAATTCAAGTATGGGGAGAAGTTCTTGGGGTGTGACCGCAATATATATTGATATAAATCGTTAGGTACATGCTTTCGATAGGAAATTTGCAAGATAGTAGTGACTAGGCTAAACTTTAGATGAAATTAAGTTCCCTCTCGGGGGACTTACCCCGTTTCAAATGGGTTCCTCTCGAACACTCATTTGTCGCATGAAGGCCAGCCTACGCATTACCCCACTCACTCTCTCAAGCTGAGTGTTAGGATATGGGACAAGGGCACACCCTCTCGAGCTGAACCTCATGTCAACCCACTCCTTAGGCCATCAGTCTAGCGGTCTTGGTTTCACGACCTCTCTCTCTCTCGAAAGCCGAAATTACATGGGTGGTTTTGTAGTTGCAACTACAAACCCATTAAATTAGACCACAACCGCTAGGTGAAATCACCATTAAAATGCATCTAATCTATCAGTAAGCAAGACCCAATTATAATATCAACACATATTTGCTAAATCACACCCCAAGAATGGGGTTTTTTGCCACACATTAAGAAATAAGAAATTACACCTAAAATGAGAGTGAAATCAAATATGTATAAGAAATTAAACCTTGATTTAAGCAAAGGAAGAAGAATAGAGAAGACCCACTTCCAATTTGGGGAAGATGAACTCCTTTCTTCAAGTCTCCCACAAAACCCTCTCCAAACTTGAGAGAAAATATGAAAGCTAAAGTGAAAAATTACAATAATGTTCAGATCTCCTTTAAAACTAATAGAGAGCTAGTATTTATAGTTTCAGAAAATAGTGTTGCGGCAGATCGTTCGACGAGGTAAGTGGGAATAGCCGACCGACTCCGCGATTCGCCCATCTTCTGGTTCATCGCCTTTTGTGCTTGCCTACAACATCTTTGTGTCTTGGACCATTGGGTGATATTGTACTGCTTCGCGGATACGTTAGGTGATGCGCCGACTGCCCCATTTTACCACCGATTTGATCCCCTTCCTTCAGGGCTCCGCATACTGGAACAAAGGGCGAAGTACGTCCCTTCGGCAATTCTCCAAGTGTGCTTGGCGATTCTCAGGCTTTAGTTTCTTCGTTCTTTTCAGCCTTTTTGTTCCTTTTTACACCTAAGTGTCCATGCTTCCACTCAAACTTCAAATACTTGAAACTTAAGAGTTTTTATCTGATATTGGGATAAAAGAAGTATTTGAGGACACTAATTCTATTAAAATATGGCCCTAAAAGGGTTCAATTTATGGATTCATCATTTGGTACACTAGGGAATATCAGACTTCGCCCTTAAAGTATGGGATGACAAATGAACAATGGAAAAGAACCAAGAGCGGGATGAAAACATGGCTAATATGATGACCCAAATGGACCTATTGACAAAACATGTCATGGGAAGTGGTTCTAAGGCTGTGAATGCGGTCGAAGTTAGTGGAGTGAACCGTGATGAAGCACACTTTGAAGCTATGTTCAATGAAGAAGTGCATTTCTTGACAAATCAGGTAGGAGGATTGTCAGGCGGGAATCAAAGTTGGAACAAGGATCACGATGAAGGTTGGAGAGACCAGCAAAGGGAATGGCGTAACCATGGTACAAATTGGAGAGAGAAGGATGGAGACAAAGAACAATATGTACCTCCCCATGAGCGTCAAAAGCCAGAAAAGCCAACCGCTTATTCTCAAAATTACCACACCGAAGATATTCTTGCACACAATCTCAACAAAGTGGAAGGATAGGACAAGTTTCTAAAAGAAATATAAGGTGAAGTTTATTCTCTAAACGAAATGGGTTACCTTATATTTGGTATCGATTAAGCAACTGGAAACACAGATGGGTCAAATGTTGACTCACTTAAGTCCATGACCAAAAGAAGGTTTACCGAGTGATACCATGGTTAACCCAAACAACGAAGCTTCACAACATATATTCGTCATACCACAATGTTAAATAAGTCGCTTCTTGGGAAGCATGTCACGCTCCGAGCATACACCCTGGGAGGGACTGATACTCGAGAACCAATGCTCGCCCCGAGCGAACCATTAGCCTGGATTACTCACTCAGCAAAAGACTCTAAGTATTATTATAATGATCAAATGCATTTCTACTCAACTATTTAATAAAATAACTTAGAACATTTAAAGGTCAAACATTCAACTTGGCCAAAGTGGCCACTCAAGTCTTAACATAAGAATAACAATGTAAAGACAACTAAATTCCTGACTGTCTAAGAAGCCTTTAAAACAAAGAGGGATGTCAGGATAAGACCCCTGATCATCCTAGCAATGAAATACTAAAAGCAAATAATAAAAGGAGCCCTCCGGGAAGCTAGGAGGCTCACCAACAGACTATGAGTGCTCAACTAAATCAACGAGGCGCTGGATTCTGATCCTGGTTATCTTTGTCTGCCAAATGGCATCAGTACATTGAATGTAGTAGTATGAGAGGGGAAAACTTAACATAACATAAGCTTAAAAGGAATCTAAACGAAACATTTACCTTGGCTTTACTCAACTCATGAATAACTTAACTCATTATAAAGCAATAAAAGACATGCAGTATATGGAAAGCTTATAAAATAGTAGAAAACAACGTAGTTCGTTAAACAAAATGCAATAACAAACTCAACCTTACTCATATAATAAAATACTATAGTTTTTGTGGGAGTTTTTCTAACCGGCAACCACCACTATGAGCCTAACTGGTGTACATCATCTTGCCCCACGCTTCCAGAACATTCCTATACTTTGCCGTCATATAGGACACCTTAACTAAGTGGATCCACTAGTCTATGCTTAAAAGCACTTAAGGAATCATCTAAAAATTATGACCCTTTGCTACCCATGATGGCTACATGGTTTATGGAGATTTGAGTTATTATGTACTCGCATCCCCATATCGGTGCTCAATACTACTCCCAAAAATAAACTTAGCTCATATGTTTTTAAAGCAAGCTTCTTTCTTTGGTTTAAGATAATTACTCAAAACTTAACGTAAAACCTCTATTGGGATCAATGTTCCCTTTCTTGCTCAATGTGAAAACATTTTTAACTCTTTGGAATACTAAGTTCCCGTATAGGCTTTGAAGAAATGAACTCTTACTTTTACTCTTTACTCCACACAGAGCTTAAGTCTTAAAACAAAGTTAAAAAGTTTCTAAAAGATTGTTGGAAAACTTTATGAACTTCTCTTAACTTGACTCTTAAGTTTCCTTGACTTGACTCTTAACTTTCCTTGAATTAAATTATGGATTCAAGGATTGTGATTTGTGATAGGAACGATCTCATGATGTTTAGGAGTGTTTTTAGATAGTTAAACATCAGAAAAGATCAAGAAATCACTGTTAAACCTAGTCCGCGACGTGGAGGTGTATTTAAATATTTGATCACGAAATATATTTTTGAAACAGCAGAGTCTGTGTCCCAACAATGTTGCGGAGGTGATTTTTGTTCACTGGGGAGCAAGTCTGCGATGTGGACTTGCCTGCAAAAACCTGCTTGACTTTTTTCTTCTTTGATTTCTCACCCCAATTCGCCTAAATCCGATTCTTGTTTCCAATCCATCCATCGATTCAAATGCCCAATATATATAAACAAGAATCTAACTCTAAACAACTCTTAAATCGACACGATTCGATAAAAAACTCCACAATCCCACTGAATCTCAAGAACCAAAGCAAACTTCAAGAACATAATTCAAGAACATTATACTTTCAACTTTCTAGAAACGAATTTCGCTGAAACAAACATAATTGGTGCATGGGTGAATGAACCCAATGCTATGAAAGTCTCACATACCTTGTAGGATAGAATTCTAGCCGAATTCCACAACCAAAATCACAAGACCTTGACGAATCTTGAGCTTCTCTTCTCCTTTCTCCTCTTTTCTCTTCTCTCAAAGTCGTAGCATATTTCTTCATTGCGTAAGCTAAAATAACTCAGTTTAGACACCAAATAAATTACTAAAATGGATTTAATTAATTGGGTAAAGAAAAGACTAAACTACCCTTCAAAAATCCGGATTAGACTTTCTTTATTTGAACAACCCAACTTCAAATAGGCATATCTCACTCATACAAACTAAGAATTGTGCAAACTCAGCGGCGTTGGAAATCTTATTCCAAGATATTTCCAACGATATTTGAAAACACACCTAACTCATTCTGAGCTAGGATTTATGGTTTTTTGAAGTTGACCAAAAACCCAAATTTTACATAACAAATTTCCAATTTGTTCATTCTTTCCTAAAATGACTATTCACAACTCTAACTCTTTCTAGTTCTTTCATTTAGCGAGATGTTGCAATATCTCCCCCTTGGGAATATTCATCCTCAAATGAGATTAATCTTACTAGGCTAAGGGTGTACCATCTAACATTCAGCTCAAACACCCAAAAAGAAAATCTAACACATCAAGTATATAAATTATAGAGTACTAAAAAGAGGATTAGTACCTTGGTATGGAGTTTCACCGATGTGAAAGAGATGTGGATCTCTCTTCTTCATATCTTCATTAGCCTCCCAAGTAGCTTCTTCAACAAATTGGTTCCTCCAAAGAACATTGACTGATGCTAACTCCTTAGTCATCAACTTGTGAACTTGGTGATCTAGAGTTTGAACCAGAATCTCCTCATAAGATAAGCTATCCTTGATCCGAATATCTTCAGTGGATATGAACAATGACAGATCTTGATGACTCCACGATTTAGACTGATTTAGGACTTTATTTGGATAGATTTAGTGTCCTCAAATGCTTATTTTGTACCAATAACTGATGTAAAATCCTAATTTTCAGGTATTTGGATTGAGGAACAAAGCATGGACTAGGAAAAAAAGAACAAGGCAGCTGAAAGAACGAAAAAAAATAAGGCATGTTGATCGCCTAATCCATTGGGCGAGTCATCGAGTGGCTATTACCTCGCCTAAATTTCCAGTCTGCCAAGCCCTGAAGGAGAAAATCAAGTCGGTGAGAGAAAGGAGCAGTCGGTGTGTCACCAAATGGTTCCGCAATACAGTGATTTGATTGCCCAAAGTTACAGAACTTCTGGATGATGAAGGCCAAAGCTAAAAGGCGATGAAGGTGACCAATGGGAGGATCATCGAGCTGATCGGCAATCCCGAATTATTGCACCGAATGGTCCTTCACAGCATATTTTTGGCGACTATATATACATTTTTGAATATTAAGTTGAGTATCAGTTTTCATAATATTTATCTTTTATTAATCAGTTTAGAATATAGAACTGAGAGTATTGAGACAATCTTTTTCCTTAGGTTTGAAGAATTGAAGTTTTCCATTTTTGAAAAATTCAAAGTGGGTCTTTGAGATTTTTTCAATTTGAACCTTTCTAAAGACGAAATTAATCTTACCCAATTGATGGAAACACAATTTGGTAACGATTTCTATCTTTTTAGTATGTCTAGCTTAAACCCCAATTCTTAGGGTTTGATTATGTGATTATAGGTTGATTTAGCTTATGGGTATTGCTAATTGATAGTTTAAATGTTGTATAGAAGTGAGTTCAATCAGTTATTGTGGTTTAATTTAAAGGGTTGTAGTTGCAAATGCAACTCTACATTCGTGCTTTTAGCTTGCTCGAGAGAGAGGTTTTAAAACCAAGATTACTGAATTGATGGTCTGTGGGTGTTGGGTTGTCATGGGTTCAGCTTGGGAGAGTGAATCCTAAACCCTTTTTCCACACATTCATCTCAAGAGAGTGAATGGACTAAAGCATATGTTGATCTTAACTACTTGCTTGTTGGTGTTCGAGAGAAACCAACTTGATTCGGGGTAAATTGTTCGAGAGAAAGTTTATCCCCACTAAAGTCTAGCTTATTCACTGATTTATAGCTATATATTAGCAATT
>JAJOOE010033693.1:0-12391 GCA_036250405.1 Solanum raphanifolium
ATATATATATATATATATATATATATATATATATATATATATATATTCGGAGAGCAAAAAAGACAAAATATGGCACATCTTGTTATTATTATACTAAAGTAAAAATGCATCATCTAAAATCACTTTATCTCTAGTATTCAAGTCTTTTTTAGGCCATTCGTCCACTCTTCAAAGAATTAAACTTTGTATATCGCCATTTGAGAGTTGATTACTCCAATAGCTGATCTCAGAAACAGGATTCTTTGTTAAATTTTTCTTGTCTATATCTTTCAGCCATAACAATATAAATATCATCAAAGTATAATTGTCTTTTCAAGGTTAATTACTCTAATTTTCTTAAACGTTCAAGATTTGTCTTTTGTATTTCAGTGTGCATGTATACATACAATCTTCATCTCCATCATATAAACCTATACATAATATATATTAATACACCTAAGTAATAATGTTTAAAAAAAATGAGAAATTCATATATCCCCTATACTGTTCAAGATTCAAAATAAAATTTAAATCCATTAGATCTTCCACAGGTGATCATGACCCTTTTCTACATATAAATCTTATCATAACAATGCTCTTTTTTTTCTTATTTATCTAATGACACTTGAATGATTCAAATATTTTTTTATTTCATCAGAAGGTAACAATCTTGTATGCGTTCTTGATTATATCTTGTGAGATGTTGTAAATCGTGGTAGACGATTTTATTCAGCCAATCTTTGTTGTGTATATCTTCTTATACATGAGAAGATTTCTTCCAAAGGGATTATCCTCTTTTTTCCTTTCAAAGACAAATAAAACCAACATCAACACTTATTCAATTCTTATTCATGAATTAGTGCTACGTTTTAATGCAATGTTAGGAATTTTAGTCCCT
The DNA here is from genome assembly GCA_036250405.1 of Solanum raphanifolium. NCBI lineage: Eukaryota > Viridiplantae > Streptophyta > Magnoliopsida > Solanales > Solanaceae > Solanum > Solanum raphanifolium. Next base: position 878 of record JAJOOE010033693.1, read on the forward strand.
TGTTCTCTTATGTGCAGATATTCCTTGAAACACGAAGAATTGAAGGAGTTGACACAAAAAATCACTATTGCAAGGAACAAGCATCAAGAAAAACCTACTAGGAGGTGCAAATGCATTGAGCAGGTTTGCACCTGCGTTGAGCATTTTGCACCAGCATTTCACAGGTGCCACTGGTCCCATCAATGTAGAAGTTGAGACACCCACACCTTCTCTAAGAGGAATTGCACCCGCGTCTTGCAGATGCAGTGCAAGTTATGCTAACGAGAGTTAAGAGCAATTTCATACTTGACGCAAAAAAGGGTCTCTTTGGAAGGTTCCAAGCTAATTTAGGGATATGTGTAATTATGTACTATTATCATCTTCCCCAATTAGGTTGTTCTATAATAGTTCATTATTGTATCGAGTAGAGTGTAGAGATTGAAGAACACTAGTTTCTTACTTATTGAAGAAGAATACACAAATAGTAACTCTCTAAGTTTTGATTTGAATTTTCTTACAAGATATATCTGAAATGGAGTATTTGTAACACCTCGGAAATTGGAAGTTGGGTTTGAAAGGGAAAAAGGTTGCAGAAATATGTATTGATGCAGTTCCTATGAGCCCATCTATGGTTCATAGATAGTTCTATGCGTCATAAGGAACTGAATTGAGATTTTTAAAAAATGTCAAGCTTCTCATGAGTGTCAATGGATGAACATGACGGTTTGTAGGAAGTTGTATGGGCCGTAGGAATGGCTCGTAGGAGTGATCCATACTTAGTGAAAATTTGCACTTGATTTGGAGTCTACAAGATGGCCTTAAGGGCCGTAGGAAGTTTGATAATCCATAGGAAGGGTCCATGAAAATTATTCAGAAAGTTGGCCTCCAGTAATGTGTTCTATGGTTGAATAGGACGGACCGTAGGCACTGTCTGACAATTTTATTTATGGGTGTTTTGGTCACTTCCTACCCATTTAACCCCTAAAATTTATCACGTTAACCCTATAACTACCCTTATAACTGTATTTACTCTTAAAAAATCTCTCATTCCATCTCATTCACTCAAAATCCTTTAAAGCTCCTAAATCTTCCTCTCCAAATTATCTACAAGGATCTTCAAAGGAATTCTAGGGTTCTTTAATCTCCAACATTTTTTTCTCCATTGCTAGGGCCTTGATTGACCAAGCTGGTATATGGAAACTTCACTAATAGATTTCTTTCATCCATTGGGCTCTAAAAGAATCTCAAATCTCCACTATAATTTCAACCCGATTCTCCTAGGGTTTCATGTATTCTTCATGGGTTCAATTTATAATAATTCAATTGCTCATATTCAATCTTATTGGGCATGATTTGTCCTAATTACATGTTTTTAATTGATTTTATATGAGCCCATGCCTTCTTGCTTTTACTCTGATTATAAACTTATAAATTATGGTTACGGGTTTATGTATTTTATAAGATATTCATGATTTATGACTAAAAGATGCTTTTAAAATGAAGTGTCAATGATGGGTGAAGTGTTTTCTCACATCTGAAAGACAATCATGATTTAGAAGCTTAAAAAGGAAGTGTCTTGATGAACAATTACGAAATCATGGTTTTGAAAAAGGCTATTCTTATATTAACTTTTGATTGGATTGGTATTCTTTGATTACTACCTTTTCAATCATTTTGATAGGATTCTGATTATGTCTATCCCATTGGAATTTTACTTAGCACCGAGGAGATTTTGGAATGGAGGTCTTACTGCTAGTATGTGTTTGATCTTTAGTAGCAATTTCCTTGTTCCAAGCTACGTGCTCCTGTAGGGTTATCTTAAATGACCTAAGCTAGTGGATCCACTTTAGCAACAATGATTATACAGATTTCTCACCTTGGAAAGTAGGACTCCCTCTTTTCAATGTGAAAGTTACACCAGATTTCATGTTATAGCTCACATAGTCTATCATCGGTTACTGATAAATATAAAAAATATGAATTACATTTTCTTTAAAGGTTTTATCAAATCTTTTCTCGTATGATTTTCAATATGCATTGACCACGTCCATGATTTTTGATATCACTTTAAAGGTTTTTACTACAATTTACTTTGTCATACATATCATACTCTAAGTTCACTATATTATCATTCTTACATTTTATGCATTTCCTTATATTAAGTACATTCAAAGTACTAATGCATATTGTGCCTATATTGTTTTAAAATCTAGGGTTCGACGCTCCTCCTACTGGACATGGATAGATCGAGATTGCTCAGTGGTTGACCGTTTGGATTGGTGAGTCGTCATGGTTTGAGGGCTAGCCAATTGTCACTTTATTTCTTTCTTAGTCCTTTAGTTTTCCGTTATTTTTCAGGACTTAGGAGTTTGACCTAGTCATATCTATGGATAGAAGGCTTATGTCATACTTAATTGAGGTTCTGCATATTCTCTTATGTACTTTGTTAGCATCTTTTAGGTCATCTAAAGAGTTGTGACTTATATGACTTTTATTCATTTTTATTGTATTTCTCTACATCTTCCTTACGTCAAGTAGCTTATTTAGGGCGTCTCGCGGTCTCACTCTTCATGTCACATATAAGATGTACTCTAGGTGGTGATAAAGTTGGTATTTAGAGCATTAGATTTTAGAAAAGTCCTAGGATGTATGACAAGTCGTGTCAAGTATATTCTTGTTCATGAGTGTGAAGTGTGCCACACATATAATTAAGAAGGTTACAAGGCATTTAGAAAACTACACTTCTTTCACTACTCTAAAGTTGTTCCATAGAGTTTATCTCTATAAAGGTTTTCCTCCTAGCTCTTGTCCCATGTTTTTCAGGATATGCTTTCTCGAAGAGCTAACACAAGAAGGAATGCGGGTGACAATGTAGAGACCTAGGTTCCTCAAGTGTCGGTCGATCCTTTGGCCGAGCAAGTTTCACATGCTGAGTTCTCAGCAACTTTCCAAGTGTTGCATCAAGCTATGACCACTCCAGCTAAAAATAGGTCGTTGCTCCCATAAACCCAATTGTGGGCATGTAGACAACAAGGGTGATGGACTTCACTAGGATGAATACCCCGAAGTTCTATGGGTCAAAACTTGAGGAAGATCCCCAAAAGTTTATCGAGAAAATCCACAAGATCATGGAGATAATGGGTGTGACGTTTGTGGAATAGGCTCACTTAGCCGTTTTTAAACTTAAGTGTATTGCTCAAGTATGGTTCAATCAATAGAAAGAAGAGAGGGAAATTGATGTGGGTCCTCTTGATATGGAGAAATTCAAAGGGGCTTTCCTTGACTGATTCTTTCCTCTTGAGATGAGGGAAGAAAAAGTGCTTGAGTTCATCAATCTTCAACAAGGGAACATGAGTGTGAAAGAGTATGCACGACTAAAGTTCTGTGATCAAAATGGTTCTAATGTTCCGACTCCAAAGTTAAAAAAAGATAGGGTGTCTAACCCTAAGCCTCAAGGAGGTGGTTCATGTTGATCTTCAGTTTTTGCTTGCCAAAAGTATTGCAAAAGTCACTCGGGAAGATGCTTAACAAGTACGGATATTTGCAGTGGTTGTGGGAAGAGGGTATCACAAGGTGAGAGATTTTTCTTTGCAACTAAGCATGGGAAGGGATGGTAAGAAAGCTCAGTCTAATGGTTATGGTTTGGGTGGTGCTCCCTGCCAGAACATGATTTATGCTATTAAGACTCGACATGATCATGAGAGTTCTTTGGATATTGTGACCGCTATGTTGAAAGTATTTCATCTTGAGGTGTATGTTTTGCTTGATCTGGGTGCTACATTTTCTTTTATGACTTTTTATGTGCCTATGAAATTTGATGCCTGTCCTAAAATTCTTTTAGAACCTTTTTCAATCTCTACACTTATTGGTGACTCTATCATTGCTAAATGAGTCTATAGAAATTGCCATGTTTCTTTTCCTCATATAGTCACTTGTGTTGATCTTGTAGAGATTAATATGTTAGACTTTGATATCATTCTTGGGATAAATTGACTTCACTCTTGTCATGCTTTCATATATTGTAGGACCTGATTGGTCATATTCCAGGTTTCGAATAAACCTATCTTAGAATGAAAAAGGGAAAATTCAGCATCTAAGGGTCAGTTTATATCTTGCCCAAAGGCTAAGAAAATTATTTCTAAGGGTTGCATCTATCATCTTATTTGGGTTAGGGATACGTATTGTGAAACCCTTATTGAGTTAGTTTTGATTGTAAATGAGTTTTCCAAAGTGTTTCCTAATGATCTTCCTGGTGTTCCTTCTAAAAGGGAAGTAGACTTTGGTATTGACCTATTCCCAGTTATGAAATCTATCTCTATTCCTCCTTACCGTATGGATCTTACAGAACTTAAGAAGTTAAAGATCAGTTGAAAGATTTATATGATAAGGGTTTTATTAGACCGAATATCTCACCATGGGTGCTCAGGTATTGTTTCTTCGAAATAAGGATGGTCCACTCCTTATGTGTATTCATTATCGACAATTAAATAAGGTTAAAATAATTAATAAGTATCATTTTCAAAGGATTGATTACTTGTTTGATCAACTCCAAGGTGCGAGTTTCTATTCAAAGATTTATCTTCCATTGGGGTATCATCAATTGAGAGTAAAGGAAAGTGACATTCCGAAGACAACTTTTTGAACTCGGTATAGTACTATGAGTTCTTGGTGCTGTCATTTAGTTTGACTAATTCCCTAGCGGCGTTCGTGGATCTTTTGAATAGAGTGTTCAAGTATTACCTTGACATGTTCGTTATTTTGTTTAGTAATGATATTTTTATTTACTCTAGGAGTGAGGGTGAGCATGTTCAAAATTTAAGGGTTGTATTGCAAATTATCAAGGATCATCAATTATTTGCTAAGTTTAGCAATTGTGAGTTTTGGTTGAGGTCCATTGCATTCTTGGACCATATTGTCTCTGGTAAAGGGATTCAAGTTGATCCTAAAAGACTGAGGTGTTTAAGAACTCCCCTAGACCTCATTGCCCTTATGATATTAGGAGTTTCTTGGGTTTGGCCAATTATTATAGAAGGTCTGTGGAAGGATTTTCCTCTTTTGCTTCACCTTTGATGATGTTGACTCAAAAGAAGGTGAAATTATGTGTGGAAGTTTGTGAGAGAAGTTTCCAAAAGTTGAAAGATACACTCACTTCAGCCCCTATTTTGACGTTATTAGAAGGATAAAATAATTTTTGGTTTATTGTGATGCTTCACAGATTGGTGTTCGTTGTGTTTTGATGCAACATGGAAAAGTCATTGCTTATGCTTTGAGGTAATCAAAGGTGCATGGAAAGAATTATCCAACTCATGATTTGGAGCTAGCGACAGTAATATTTACCTTGAAGATTTGGAGACATCATCTTTACGGAGTTCATGTGGATGTGTTCACCCGCCATAAGAGTTTGAATATGTATTCACCCAAAAGTATTTAAATCTTCACCAAAAAAGGTGGCTTGAGTTGTTAAAAGATTATGATATGAGTGTCATTTATCACCAGGTAAGGCGAACATGGTGGCTGATGCTCTCAATCGACTTTCAATAGGTAGTGTTGCTCATGTTGACGATTTTAAGAAAGAGTTAGTTTGTGGTGTTCATAGGCTAGCTTGATTGGGTGTTCGCTTGGTTGATGCCAATGAGGTGGTGTGATTGTTCAGAATGGTTCAGAATCATCTCTTGTTTCGAATGTGAAGACTAAGCAAGATCTTGATCTGATTATGATTGAGTTGAAGAAGTTGGTTCCAAAAAAAACCGTTGAAGTTTTCTCTCAAGGTCAGATGTTTGTTCTAAATGTTGATGAGTTGAGGAACAAAATTTTGGTGGAAGCTCATTGTTTTCGGTATTGTATTCACTTGGGATTGACCAAGATATACTCCAATTTGTGAGAGGTCTATTGGTGGAATGAGATGAAGAAGGGTATCACAAAAGTTGTAGCTAAGTTTCCTAATTATCAACAAGTGAAAGTTGAGCATCAAAAAATGAGTGGTTTGGATCAAGACATTTTCATTCCTACTTGGAAGTGGGAAAATCTGAATATGTACTTCATTACGGGTTTACCTCGTACACATTGTCAATTTGATTCGATTAGGGTTATTGTAGACCGGATGATGGATTCAACTCATTTTCTTCCAATGAAGACTTCATTTTCAGCCAAGGACTATGCTAGGCTTTATACTCTAGAAATGGTAAGGTTACATATGGTGCCTTTATCCATTAACTCTGATCGTGGTACTCAATGTACATCTCAGTTTTGAATATTGTTGCAGAACGGTCTAGGTTTTCAAGTGAAGCTTAGTGTGGCCTTTTATCCTCATACCTATGGACAAGCCAAGTGTACTATTTAGACTTTGGAATATATGTTGAGATCTTGTGTGATTGACTTTAAGGGTAATTGAGATAATCATTTTCCTTTGATTGAGTTCTCTTATAACAATAGCTATCACTCAAGTATCCAAATGGCTCCATTTGAGGCTCTCTATGATAGGATGTGTAGGTATCGTATTGGTTGATTTGAAGTTGTTGAGGTCACTTTGATAGGGACCGAGTTGGTGCATGAGGCTATGAAAAAGGTTCAACTTATTTAAGAGTGATTGAAAATGGGTGAAAGTCAACATGAGTCTTATGCCAATGTTAGGAGAAAAAAGCTTGAATTTGAAGGTTGATGATTGGGTTTACTTGAAAATCTCACTTATGAAGTGTATCATGAGGTTCGTAACAAAAGGGAAACTTAGTCCCCAATATGTGGTCTCATATTAGATTTTGAGGCATGTTGGCAAGGTGGCCTATGAATTAGAGTTACCTTCTGACTTGACATCGATGCATCTAGTGTTCCATGTCTCTTTGTTGAAAAAAAGTGTGTTAGTGATCCTATGTCAATTGTGACATTAGAGAGTTTTGGCACTAAGGAAAGTCTTTCTTACGAAGAGGTTCTGATTGAAATCTTGGATTGTTAATCCCGAAAGTTGAGAAATAAAGAAGTTGCTTCCGTGAAAGTTCTTTGGAAAAACCAATTAATTGAGGGTGATACTTGTGAGGGCAAAGCCAATATGATGTCCAAGTATCCTCATCTTTTTACCTCCACTTCTATTTAAGCTTTCAGTATTGCTAATCATGGTTCACTTTTTCAAATTCATACATTTTAGTCATTCTCGTCGTTCCATATGCATGCATATTCATGAAAACTAGTTTTACTTTATGTTTTAGCTTAGGGTCTATTACTCCTTGATTATGTGCATTTTGATGTGATTTGCATATTCATGTTGGGCTGGTAAATTATCTCCCTACTCAATCATGCTAGCTTGAGTCTAATTCGAGGATGAATATTCCCAAGGGGGAGATATTATAACACCTCAGAAATTGAAATTTGGGTTTGAAAGGGATAAATGTTGCATATATGTGTGCAGGTTCCATTCCAACGAGCCCATCTATGATTTGTAGAAAGTGATATAGGTAATAAGAAGGCTATCGTAGGAACTGAGTTGAGGTTTTTGGTAATATCAAGTCTCTGATGAGTGTCAACGGACGAATAAGATGGTTTGTATAAAGTTGTACCGACAATAGGAATGACCCATAGGAGTGATCCGTACTTAGTAAAAAATTGGACTTGATTTGGGTTCTACAAGAGCGACTTACCAACCGTAGGAAGTTTGACGACCATTAGAAAGAGTCCATAAAAATTATTCAGAAATATAGACCCAGCAATGTGTTCTACAGTTGAATAGGACAAACGGTAGAATTTCATATGATCTGTAGGTCCAATCATAAACACTGTCCGAAAGTTTTAGTTAAGGGTGTTTTGGTCACTTCCTGCACATTATGCAACACCTCGGATTTGAAAAGAAGGAAAAATGCAAAACTTTCATAGTTGGTGTCTATGACTACGATCCCAAACTATGGTCTGTAGGTGCTCAGACGAGCCGTAGGTAGGAACCATTAGTGGAGAGGTAAATGTTCCGAAATGTCAAGTCCTAGTACCTTTTTATGGTTCACCAGGACGCTACGTCATTCAATGTACAAGTCGTAGATAGGTTTTTTAGGTGAGTCTTAGACTTAGTGAAATTTTGAGGGTCAAAGTTGGGACTTAATGGTTGGTATGCAAGGTCTGTAAGTGGACCTACCAAACGTATATGGGTCTCGTCATTTGAAGGTTCAAATTCAAGTCTCCAAACCCCACCTACGGTCGACCAAGACTGCGTACGTCGGTCAGATCCGTCGGTGAGGGCTCAACCGTTATTTTAAGGGCTTTTTGGACTTTTCCCTAATTGTTTTAACCCTATACTAAGTCATTTTTCCTTCTACACAAAACCTTATATAATGATTTAAAACCCCTAAATCATCCGGTTCAATTCATTCTCCTAAATTTCCAAAAGTTAATCAAGTTCTTCTCCAATATTTCTCTCTCTAGAAACTTGAAGAAGAAGACTAGGGTTTCAAGATTAAGTTTCAAAATTCACCATTAATAGCAATATTTTGGCATCATGGTATGGTAGTATTCACCTATGGATTCCTTTCCTCCATAGAGTTCCTAAATTCTACAATTTTTACAAGGTAGAATCTCCAATGGAAGCTAAGGTTTTTCTCAATCTAGTAGGTTCCTTTCAATTATGATTCAATTGATGTTTTATTTTTTTATGCATGAATTGAGATAATTACATGTTTCTAAGTTGAATTCACATGAACCCATGCATAATCCATATTTTCTAGAATTGATCATATGATGAAGCTTTTGAATCATGAAAGATGAAGTTATGAAGATATGCATGTTACTTATGAAAGTGATGAAAATGATTTAAGGATGCTTTGAGAGTGAAGTACGAATGTTGTGAAAGGATTTCTCACATAGTACTCAAACATGAATGTGAAAGGGTTTCTTACATAAATGATTCATAAGGTTGAAACGTTTTCTCTCCTAAGATGAATCAAGATTAATGAGATATTCTAATGATAAGATAAGATAAGATTAATGACTATTCCGTCGGATTTATGTGTAGCACCGAGAGGATATTGAGATGGAAGCCCTCCCGTAGTTGAGGTTGGGATTCTAGTAGAAATATCCCTATCCCTTAACTATGTGCAACCATATGTTTGTCTTAGAAAGACATATGCTAGTGAATCCACTTAAGCTAGAAGTTTATGGTTCTTACCTACGCAAGTAAGGACATCTCTTTTCGGTGTGGGATAGACATCAAATTCCATGTTATAGCTCACATGGTCTATGTTGGTTAAAGGTAAATCTCCCACAATAATGAACTATGGGTACTTTCTAAAAGTATCTCAAAGGTGTTTAAAGATGGTTAGATTGCATTAACCTTGATTATGACTTATGTTTTCTAACATTTTATTTTATGATTCAGCTTGGTCATTGCATGTCATATAGAGTCCTTTTAGCATGATTTTATAACTATTATGCATTGCTATCATACTTGGTATATTCTATGTAGTAATACACATTTTTTCTTACACTGTTTCACTAATGTAGGGTCTGACGCTCCTATTCCACATACTTTTTGCTAGTGACCCCTTTTTGAGATTTGAAGACTGGTGGGTCCTCATGTTCCGAGGACTAAGATTCTTTTATTGTTTTCATGCCTTTTGTTTCAAATATTGTATGTGATGTATGGGTTACATCCCAATCACTCCTTAGATGTAATAGATGGCCTTGAGACTTATCTTAGAGTTTCGCTACATTTTTGTCAAACTCTTATAATTAAAATATGTCTTTTCAAATCTTTGAATTATGTTATCTTGTATGATGTAGTATAAGTGGCTTGTGTAGCGATTTTCGGGGTCTTATATGATATGTCACGTCTAGGGTGTACTTTGGGTTGTGAAAAACATGGTATTCAGAGCACAAGGCTTAGATAGGTCCAAGGATGTCTTAAAAGACACGTCAAGTAGGGTTTTGTTCATGAGTGTAAAGCGCACCACATTTATGAATAATAATCTATAAGATGATTATGAAACTCCATTTCTTTAATTACTCTAAAATCATGCAATAGAGTTTAAGTCTATATGTCTTTCTCTCTCTTTCCTATCCCTATTCGATGCTTTTCAGGATATGGCCACCTGAAGAGCATATGCCTGAAGGAATGCAGGAGAGAATGTGGAATGGGAAGCTCCTCAAGTTCTGGTCGACCCTTTGGTCGAGCAAGTGACTAATGTATAGTTTAGGGATGCTTTCCAAGTGTTTGGTCAAGCCATGAGAGCTCAAGACAACAGGGAGGTTGTGGTCCCTCTGAACCCAAATGTGGGTATGCTGACAACTAGAGTGAGGGACTTCACTAGGATGAATCCTCCATAGTTTCATGGTTCTAAGATTAAGAATGATCTTTAAGAGTTTATTGATGAAGTGTACAGGTTGTTGATGATCATGGGGATGATGCCGGTGGAAAAGACAGAATAGCCATTTATCAACTTAAGGATGTTGCTTGAGTGTGGTTCAACCAATGGAAGAAAGAAAGACTGGTAGATGCGGGTCCTATTTATTATGAAAAGTTTAAGGTTGCTTTCCTTGATAGGTTATTTCCCCTTGAGATGAGAGAGGAAAAGGTACTTGAATTAATCAACCTTCGTCAAGGATACATGAGTGTGAAAGAGTATGGCTTTGATGTTCACACAATTGTCTCGATATGCTCCTACTATGATTGTTGATCCTAGGGCAAGTATGAGTAAGTTTGTTTCGGGTGTGTCCGAAATGGTGGTTAAAGAATGTCGTACCGCCATTCTCATTAATGATATAGATATTTCTTGCCTAACGGTTCATGCTCAACAAATCAAAGAGGAGAAACTTAAGGAAAGGTCTATGGAGGCAAAGAGGGTCAAAACCGGGGATGATGACTTTTTACATTCAAGGTTCGATGGAGGTAATCGTTTTGAAGATAATGGTTCTAGTGAGCGAATGGTATCTGAGTCTCAAAAGTGTGGAAACGACCATAGGGGTGAGTGCCTAGATGGTTCTAATGCATGTTTTGGTTGTGGAAAAATGGATCATAAGACAAGGGATTGTCCTTTGGTCCCTAAGAATAAGAGAGATAATCATTGACAGGCTTAACCTTACCCTTCTTCAGGTCCTAGTGGTGGTAAAAAACATAATAGGTTTTATGCTCTCCAGACTTGACAAGATCATGAGAGTTCCCCGGATGCAATAATTGGTAAGTTTTTGTCTTTTAGCTTGTAGTTATGCATTACTTTGTATTGGGTGTTTCATTGTCTATGGTAAATGTGACACCCCGTATTCGAAACAGACCAAAAATACAGATTTCGAGAAGTTGCAGGTGCAACTTACGGTCACCATCCATGGACCGTAGGTCAGACCACGGCCCGTGCTGGTGGTCCGTGGTTCACCACTGCAACCCCTCCCTAAACCAGCTCAGAAAATTGGCTAATTCCCGACTCACGGACAGACCCACGGTTCGTAGATCAGACCACGGTCCGTGGTCTGTGTCCGTGGATCGAGACTTCCCTCACCCAGCCTCTGACACAAACTACGGTCGACCAGCACGGACCATCATTCGATCCACGGTCCGTAGGTCTGACCGTA
>JAJOOE010033695.1:0-11750 GCA_036250405.1 Solanum raphanifolium
TGTGAATTATATTCATTTAGGACAATATACTCATGACATTGAACGAGAATCATTATCACCAACTTACAAATTCTTGAAACTTAAGGATTGTGATACTACTGTGAAATGAAAGACAACATACCTCAATGTTGAGTGGAAGGCCCTTGCCAGACATTCTTCCTGCCATTTCCATGAGGGCATTCCATGCTTCTGCAAATCGTGTAACAGAATCCAAAGAGAGAAGATCAAGTTCCATGACCTTGCAACAAATGTGAATTATATTCATTTAGGACAATATACTCATGACATTGAACGAGAATCATTATCACCAACTTACAAATTCTTGAAACTTAAGGATTGTGATACTACTGTGAAATGAAAGACAACATACCTCAATGTTGAGTGGAAGGCCCTTGCCAGACATTCTTCCTGCCATTTCCATGAGGGCATTCCATGCTTCTGCAAATCGTGTAACAGAATCCAAAGAGAGAAGATCAAGTTCCATGACCTTGCAACAAATGTGAATTATATTCATTTAGGACAATATACTCATGACATTGAACGAGAATCATTATCACCAACTTACAAATTCTTGAAACTTAAGGATTGTGATACTATTATGAAATGAAAGACAACATACATTCAATGTTGAGTGGAAGGCCCTTGCCAGACCATTCTTCCTGCCATTTCCATATTAACTCCTGTGCGCGATTGGTGCTTCTGACAGCCATAACCACATGTGCTCCTGCTTCTGCCAACTGCCTGTCTAATGCAAAAGCAGAATTTTTGTACATTAGAGAAAATGGACTAGAACTTGTTCCAAATCCTTGTATCTGAAAGATGAGTGAGAAGAGATTAACAGGGTCAACAGAACAATGAAGATAACAATATAAAGAAAGGGCACATAGAAAATCATATAGTGTGACACTATTGATCATGGAAGAGTAACATATCAGACCCTGATATGTGGATATCCTTGGGATAATCATGTTAGGTGACACGTACTGTGAAATGTAGATTGGATGAGAAATTACTCTCAGCCAGATATGAAACAAAGATCTAGGCTCTCTCCTAGATGAGAAATCAGCGCTAGCGGGTTTGGAGTGGGTGAGCTGTGTGAAAAAAGGAGTCCTCCTTTTTTGCTTTGAGTTATTAAATATGTAACGAAAGAGTATTGGCAGAAGAGATAGAAAATTGAAGGAGTGTTGATAAAGCTAGACCACTAATTAGATGGATCAACTTTCAGTACTTTTCAGCTCAAAGGCCACCAAATAAGGATTAGAGAAAGCAAAAAAAGGAAACAACGATAAGGGAAGAAGATAAATTCTAATTCAATTTTCTTTGTTTCAGGAGCACAAAAGCTATTCATATCTCATCCTTTTACCTTAAATAAGTATTAGTATATGCTTGGATTCCATTCTTTCATTAGCAGTTGGCAAGTTCAAAGTTCTTCTATTTATTTGTTAGTTATAGATAATTGGCTACATGCATTGCACAGCTTTCTCAAAGCAATAGAAATAAAAGGATGGACTGTTTACATGTTCCAGATTGCTTTCCAACGGGAATTAAGGCAAGACTACTTGTTGCATCAGGCACATAAATAGAGCAAGAGCAAGTTATTTCATCCAAAAGCTTAAATGAAATATCCTTTTAATTTTTCTCAATAAGGAAATACCTAAACTTGACAGAAAATAACATGTTACGTACAAAACATTAAATAAAAAATCATTCTATCTTTCATAGAGCAATCTCATAAACCATCTTGTACTCTTGAATGGCCCTACAGTCGGGATACTGTTTCACCTTTTTCATCCTCTTGAACTAATAAATTGCACCAGAACATTCACACATGATTTGCTACGTAGCTGATACCAAGTGTGTGGTGCCATTTAGTCAAGCTTCAAATAAAAAGGGCATTACAGGAGATGCAAATACTAGACAAATGTAAAGACATTGTTTCCCAAGCTCTACCCCATTTAATGGTACTTTTTTGTGATTTGCAGAAGCATGGAATGGCCGCATGGCACCAGTACATGTTCTCATAGAGGAACAAACAAATAATGCATATGGTTAGAAATTTTTTTGAAGTAAGACAATCCCATAACTTCCCTTTAACACTCTTCCTCTTTCAACTTATATTCGAAACCTGTTGAGCTAAATGGAAATACAAAACAATCGATCATTAACAGTAATGAAGAAGGAACCATATGAAAGTATGGGCAAATAATAATATAAACTATTAAATCGTGTTGTTATAAACATATGGGCAAAAAAATTGGCCAAGTACTAAAATCAATCAGAGTAATAAAGAAGGAACCATATATCAATCAAAGAAAAAGGCTTTCTTAAGCAAGAATCAGTCCAAATTTATCATAAATAGAGGAAAACAGTAAAGCATAATTAGGTTTGGTCAAATCAATTAAGGCAAACGAAGCTCTAACTGAATCATGTCACAATAATACCTGAAAAGCTAAAAAAAAAAGAAAACTCATAAAAATATCATCCAACAATATAACGGGAAGACACAAGTCGGGTAAAAAATAAATCTATGGATCTGTAACACAATGACAATCGAGTAGAAACCCCTCTGTATCGGAGTTTCCTACGGCTGATTCGTTGTTGAGGACGCCGCAACAGTGGAGGGATCTTGTTTTGTTGACGAGATAGTGAAGACGAAGAAACGAAGCCAGATGTTGAGGGTTTCAATGGTGGCTGTCAAAGGAGAAAAGCAAGAGCGAAGGCGGCGTTTCGTTGTCTTTGGTGGTTTCACGGTGGTTCTGTTTGGAGGGAAACGACGAGTAGGGGAAAGGTGGAGTGAGGACGGCGGCTAGGGTTTTCGGTTCAGGGGAAAGGAGATGGGGATTCGTTGGTGGCCTCGGATGGGGAATAGAGGAAGCCAGTGGATTTGGTTGTTCTCGCCGGAGTTTGGCGAGAAGATGATGAGAGAGAAGCGGCGGATAGAGAGAAGGGCATATTTGTAATAATAAGAGAATTGGGTTTTTTTATCATTTATTTTTTTTAAAAAAACTGATTAGTATATATATCCTATTACCTTTAGGCTCAAATATATTACTCCGTATTTTATTTTCCGTAAGCAAAAAAAAAATTAAAATTATTTTTCAATCTATATTTAGATTTTAAAAATTCCTAAAGCAAAATAGTTAATAATTTTATAACTTACTTTAACGGTTAGCTACAAACTGTAAATAAAAAAACAACCGTTATTTATAAACTATAAATATAAAATAACTTTGGCTCGGTTAACCCGTACTCATTTTACTTTTGGAGTTAAACAAGAAATTTCAAGAATCCATCCTCTCAAGAAATCAAACATGGCGGGAGCTGATATCAATCCTGAGAATATCTTTGATCAAGAGGATCCAGTAGCAACCATTTGTGGGGCATGTGAAACAATGAAGTGGAAAAGACGAGACAACAAATGCATGGGATGTGGTTTCACGCCATATTTCCCACCGGAGAAGAAATCTGAGTTCAAAGAACTTAGCTATTCTTTTGATGTCCGTGAACTTAGAACAGTATACGTTAAGTTCAAAGAACAGGCAGACATCGAGAAAGAGTATGCCAGATTGCTGGAGATTGCTAGAGCAGAAAAGAAACACAAACAAGAGAAAAAAAGCTACAGACGCATCAAACGGAAGAACAAGCGATTGAAGCGTACCATTCAAGAAAATAAGGATTTCATGATACGCCATCTCAGTGCAGTCAGTTCGTATTTCCTAAGGTAGGTAAAAGTTGATTTAAAATCTCATACAAAATATAGTAAAATTTGCTAATTCTTGAATTCTTTTTATCTGCAGTGGAGGCAGTAGTGGAGGCACTGGAACTGCAGCTGGGGGTGAAACTGCAGCGGCAGCTGGAACTGAGGGTGGAACTGCAGCTGCAGTTGCAACTGGGGGTGGTTCAGGGGTCCCCGAAGAAGATCTGAGGGGAATGGGTCTTGATTCAGGTTGCAACTCCAACATGAATGCATGGACACGACTTGGTTTTACTGGAGGTCGTGAAAGAGGTCAGGGAATGACTGCAGACGCCCCTTCTACGAGCAGATTGGATGAAGAGGAAATGCTTGCTTTGGGAATTGGAATTCGCCGACAAGAGTCGTAGATCAACATCCAACAGAATGCACAGAGATGGTTACAGAATGCACGGAGAGGTTTTGTAACATACCTTGTGAGAACTTGTTTCAATTTTCTGTGAAGTTCCTGCATATTTGACCATCTGTATATTTCTCTGATTCTTTTTTGATGTCTCAAGCAAATAAACTTGTGAAGATTGTTAGATACATTTCTTTAACTGCGATTTTCACAAAGGCAGTTACAATGTTAATTCGTTTTTTCATTCATGAGCTGAAGTACAAACAAACAATCCTTTTTTGGAGAGGAAGTACTGATTTGGTATCTCTTGGTTATACAATGCTCCTATATGCTACAGATGCATGCCTGGAGCACTAACACATGTTATTGGTTAAGTTTTGCATTTGTTCAAAACTAAGTTCATCTAATATAAAACCCTCACAAACTTATGCTTATAATTAAATAGGAGTACCTTAGAAAGTAATTTGTTGAGCTCCCTTCTACTTTGCAGCTTCGCAGCAGTTAGAAAAATGCAAGCTGCAGGGATGGTTTTTGTTGCCCCGACTTCTAGAAAAACCAACAAACTTCCACTAATTAATTCACAGAGATCCTTGGGAGCTCCAAAGAAGCACTACTTAAGAGGAGCTGATTATTTTTCAGAGAGATTTTCATCCTCTTTTGTTGTCCTGTCTTTTAAGAAAACCAAAAAAAATTCATTAATTAGTTCATAGAGATCCTTGGGAGCTCCCAAGAAGCACTACTAAGAGGAGCTGGTTCTGAAGAAGTCTCTGTTATGGCTAACGTAAAAATAGAAACTCACAGCTACAGAAGAATGTTTCCATTCAGAAAGATGCTAAAGTCCTCATTAGTGTCAGATCTCTGTTTACACCAAAATAAAGCCAACTACATATCATTTTTAAAGCCAAATGAGCCATATTATAAGGTCTGAGATTCAAAACTAACCAATCATGAATCCCTTGAATAAACTATTCAAATACAGGTTTTGATATTTAATAAGATACTTTTAAGCAGTTATTTGTTACTTTGTTTCTTAACTTTGTAGGCAAAATTGACCCATCCCACCAATTTGTCACATCTCTATCCCTTTTCTCTTCAAAAGCGTAACTAAATTTTCAATTGAAAAGATCAAACACAAGTATAAACAACTAAAACATATTGGGGGTTTTGATACAAAACCAATACAGCAACCATTTTCCAGCAACTTTCTGCAGAAATATTATTTATTTGTTTATAGTGCAGATTATCATCCCTTAAGATAATTGTTTATGTTCTCCTCTTCTAATTTTTGAATTATTTCTAAGTTCTTTCCATGCGGTATAAACAACAAGAACAGAAACAAACTCATCACTTGTAAAATCAAATTATATTTATGATGATGCATGTTCGACAATCAAATTTCCATGTCCTATATATTGGACTCTTAAGGAGGATAGATGATGTCTTCACTTCTAAGGGTTTAAACATTAATGGATATGAAAATTATATTTATGATGATGCCCACAATATGTAATTAATATTCAGCAGGGACTCATTAAAGAAAATTTTAAAAAATGGCATTCAATCTGATCCTTTATCCTCTGTTTTAGTACTCTAATTGAATGTGGATTTGGGAAAATCTAGTACACTTTGAATTTTCCTTACTCTAAGAGTATGTTTCTCAACAATCGTTTCCTCTATAAACTTCAAGGAAGTTTCTGCATTAAGAAGGTCATCATCCATTTTCCTTTAGGATTCTTCTTCTCTGATCTGGTTTTCCAGAATGAGGATACACCGAGGGCTTAGTTTAGGTGAGTGGTATATTCTGTTGCCATTTTGTTTTGCAGTCGAAAAGTAAAATCAAGGGCTGAATTTAGTAGGTGGATGGGAATTATGAGGTATATTCTGTTGCCTTTTTCATTTTTGATGCCTATATGGGAATCAAAGGGTGTATTCCAGGTGAAACGATTAGGGATAAGAACAAATAGGTGTATAACTGTTCAATTATTATTTGAGAGTAACTTTAATCGGTACTCACCTATTTCATAGACACTGTCACATTGAATTGATTGAGCCTGCAAGGTAGCAGCGGAAGGTTTATTTTGAGCGAACATAATAGGTTGCAGTGGAGTTATAGTTTGACAGTCAAGAGTCAAGCTATGTAAAATGGACAGCAGAAAGTTTTTGGGAAAGAGCACGCGTTCGAGCAGAATATTCTGCGTGACGTCGTGCTAGAAGAGCGGTCTTTTTTTCGGGCGGCATTTGTTGGTAAGCAATCCGACTTATAAGATTTTTGGCTTCTTGCACTTGCTTGAGCATACTAAGGAGTGCATCCATTTTGCATTTGGTGTCAGACATCTGGTAGCAAATATTCAGTAAATTTCTTCAAATGAACGTCTGAGACTCAGAGTCCTAATATGTAAGAAGAGCTATATGTGATAGGTAATTCATGGGAAACTAATTTTATAGAACTATTGCTACAGCAAAAGGCAGGAGGTTTATATTGAAATCTCTTGGCTGCACAAAATTTACAGTTTGGAACTTTCTATAAAAGAGTAGGGCGACAGGGCAGTGTATTGAGATCCCAACAATTCATTTGTATTGGTTCGTGTTTTGCAAAATGGAAGAACAATTTCATAAGGGTCAAATTAAAGAAACGATGGCAGTGGTAATACAACAAAGCAGTACAAAGAAACCTCTCATAGTTGGTTGTGGTTGGTACTTGGTAGAAGCTAGAACGTTCATTATATGTGTTTGATGTTGCTCCTGTAATTTTATATGCATTAATGTATATGAAAAAACAATTCAATATTATTTGTGAGCAACTTTCTAGGAGTAGCTGTGAAATGTTAAATTTAATTGGTGCTCACCTATCTCAAACACATTGCCGCATTGAGTTGATTGATCATGGATTGAAGTAGCGGAAGGTTTATTTTGAACGAACATAATAGGTTGCAATGAAATTATATTTGATGCTCAGAATCAATCTGTGGAAAATGGGCAGCATGATGGTTTTGGAAAAGAGCACACATTCAAGCAGAATATTCTGCATGGCGTTGTGCTAGAAGAGTTGCCTTTTTTCTAGTGACATTTATTGGTAAGCAATTTGGCTTTCAAGATTTTTGGCTTTTTTTTTTGGAAGTACTTGTCTGTTCGGTTAGGGTTGCGGCCATCTTGTGTTTGTTGTTAGACATCTAATGGCAAATATTCAGTAAAGTTCTTTTATTCAGAAGATAGAATCTTTTTGTCCAATTAGGTCCTAAGTAAGCACAAAAAGCTGTGTATTATAAGGTAGAATGAAAAATACACCAGTGGACTAATATAACTGAATATATAGGGCAAGAAAATGGATGAACTTACGTTTATTAGTGAAGAATGTATTCCTTGTTTCTTCCCTTGGGAAATCTGAATTCCAAAATCCCTACAAAAGTTGAAGTAACTATCCATTATATTCAACCAAAACAGTGGCAAAATGATTAATAGTGGGATCCATTCAAATTTAGGTAATTCGAATTACTAAGTTGTAGAACAATTAAAACAAACAGCCACAATCAGTTAGTAGAAAATTATCCCATATTCAGTTCTGCACATTAAATAAATTCAACGAAAATCCCCTATGATTTTGTGGATGAACAAATTACAGACTGCTAATTCAGTGACAATTGAGCATCTTTACTTTCGTCAGCTGCCATGTATGGCGTTGTACGAATTTCTAAATTAAATTCAATGCACATATAGAGTGGATTTTGGGGCTGCGATAGATCCACAAGAGAGTTGATTTTACAAGGTGACGGGAATATAATGTTGTGCAGGATGAAAGGCATGACAATAGATTAGTATGAGCTCCCTGAATGTTATAGTTAACAGTCACTGTTCGGGTGACTTAGAGAGCTAGTTATGGTAACATGTAAAGCTGGGAAACTAAGTGCACAGCTAACAAACGAAGGATAACAAGCAAGCAAACAACAATGTTTCCCCCTATTGTACCTCAAAATTTTCAACAAATAGCAACTCACGTTGTTGCAAATAAATCCAGCTAGTGGAGTCCTATTTCAGCTGATGTTGGTCGAGAAAAGGGATTGGTAGCTTGTCATTGCTCCGGCTGAAGAGATGTTTTACAGATATAAGACATGGAATAAACATGTTTTCAAAGTTACCGATATAAGATACCTTCCTTAAAATTCTTCATAGATTTAAAATTGGTAACATCCTATCGAATATTAAATTCATATTCAATAATTATTTCTTCTAAAGCACGACACAACTTTAATGAGATTGAACATTTCGTACTTGCACCTAAAACAGCTAACAAAGACTGGAGAAAACATTAATCAACCACAAAAAGTTTTATAGCCTACTCAGAAAATGAGGAGTTCATTCCTTAGCTTTCAATATGAGCCACACTACCAAATAATTTTTCTTTGCAGTTTTTACTCGGTTCTTTTCATAGTACTCACAAATTCAAATTAAGCATCAATAGTAATGCTCGACCTGTTGGTATGCCTTAGGATCCTCATTCAATTCAACCAATAATTACTTTAAGAATATGATCTTGTTTATAGTATTATTCAGAGGTAACTTTCCAACAGTTCAACTTGGTTGGTTGGTTCAACAAGAACCACTTTTAAATTTGAAACAATATTGTGGTGGGGAAAAAATGAACCATAACGTAACAAACAAAATCAATTATATCCAGTTTCGAAGTATTTTTTACATTGAAGTCTATCTCGTTGTCATAAAACTGCTCTGCCAAGTTAGAACTACATAATTTGTTCATTCTTTTTATTATATTTTGAGCAACTATGGATGTAAAGAAGAATAATCACAAGATCACCTCTGAGACGCACGACAGAAGTAATTTGCAGCACTTACAATCATTTGCTAAGTTCTCCATTGTATATGAATTTCTAGCATAGTCTATTTCATTGAAGAAATTTTACGAACATCAAGAGAGCACAATCTCTTAAATTGTGTGTGCCAAAGCACATAGCAAAACAACTAATTCTAGCATGCTATCAGGATTAAAGATTGGGAATACCGAAACGAAGAAGCAAATCAAAGTGCAAGAGATATTTTCGGATTCATCAAAACAACCAAATTAACATTAGGTTTAAACAGAAGGTAACAATTCAAATTAGTAAATAAAACATTAAACAAGACATAAACCAAGCATATGAAGGCGAAAAGATACACCTCCAGTAAGGGTTTTTTTGGTAGATCCGAGAGGAAAAACTTCAGATTGGAAGGAAAACCCAGAGAATCAATAAATGGGAAACAAGCAACAATCCAAATAAAGAGGCATACAGAGAAGGTGTACTTTTTTGTTTGGAGGAGCAAATCTATGAGGAATTGGAATGAAACGTTCCTGTTGTTTTCCATGGAAATAAAGTTCTCATGATAACAAACGTGAATCTACTTTTCTCCATGGAACATAAAGGGAAGCTTTTCAGGATAACAAAGAGGAAGATGGAAGATCGCAGAGAAACAAGGAAGAAAGAAAGAAGGGGAAATTACCGACCTACCCTCCTCCGAATGTCCGAAGAAACCTTCCCTTGTTAAGAATGATGATGACAAGAATGATGATGATAAAAAAGAGGACATATATAAATTGTTTCTGGAATGAATCTATATATATTAGGGGTATTCACGGGTCGATTTGAATCGGATATTGGTCAAAATTAAAACTAAACCAATTTAATCGGTTTTAAAATTATCAAAACCAAACCAAATCAAATATAATATACACTTATCGGTTTGGTGGTTATCGGTTTCGATTTGGTTTGGTTTGGTTTGGTTTGGTTATTCGGTTATTAACCATACACAAAAATAAAAGAAACAATCCATTCAAAATGTGAAAAAAGTGACAACAATCTATTCAAAACAAAAAATAGTTAGAATGACTTAAGTTATTGAACTTTTTATCACTAAATTTACTATCAATAAAGCTTTAAAATTCACTATATTGGCCTAGAAGGAAGAGGCAATAACATTTTCAGTCCTACAAATAATTGTTATAGACACTCATATACATGAAATCAATAAGATAAATGTTTCATCTTGGACATTTTTGTTTTCAATAAGTAAATTATAAAGAAATTCTAATGAAAATATGTATAAGATCTTTAAAATTGTTTATAGAAACAATCTATTGAGTATGTATATTAATAAAATATATGTATATAATTCATCGGTTCGGTTCGGTTCGGTTATTTCTTCGACTTTTTCGAATAAAACCATAACCAAACCAAATACTATTGGTTTTCAAAAACCAAACCAAACCCAAATAAAATCGGTTTTATTTTATCAATTTGATTCGGTTTTTTGGTTTGGATCGATTTTTATCCAAACTGTGAACACCCCTAATATATATAAAAGAGAACATTAGCCCGCCTACGTGGCGTCACCACAAATCACAATTTCCTATTAATTTATTTATTTTCAAAACTGACATTTCTCTTTCATAAAAAGTTGTTACTTTAATGAAAAAAATTGTGATTTTTATGAAAAGTTGCGACTTTAATGAAGAGTTGCGACTTTTATGAAAAGTTGTGACTTTTGATGAAGAGTTGCAACTTTAATGAAGAGTTGCGACTTTAATGAAGAGTTGCGACTTTTATGAAAAGTTATGACTTTTTATGAAGAGTTGTGACTTTTATAAAAAATTGTGATTTTTATGAAAGGTTGTGACCTTTCTGAAGGGTTGCAACTTTTCCAAATAGTTGTAACATTTCTGATGAGGCACAATAAATATTTGTTCACACTATCATTTGTTGTCTATAAATAGAAGGATTTCATGTCATTTTAAAACAACGAAATTTTTGAATATCTTCTTTTTCTTCTTCACAATTAAATATGTGTGTATTTTGCTCCTGTTGAGTAGCTCACTTATACCATTGCTTTGGTATGTATTTTTACAATCATTAATTTATGTTTATATTATTAAGGATAAATGATAAGATGTTATAATTTTTATTTTCTTTACATTATTAATGTTTGTTACTACGTAATCTTGTATGTAAGATAATATAGTGTTTTAGTTTTATTGTCTAATAGGTTTTAAGTATTATTTTATAAATTTCGTGATATTAAATTCCCGTGTGAAGCGCAGATAATTTTACTAGTATCTATATTTCTGATGTGGCATGCCTTATTGATGAGTATTATTATTTATTTATTTTTCTTGTAATTTTGAATTTTTTTTCTTCATTTTCTATTTATTGATCTTTTTTAAAAAAAGTAACTTCCTTCCTCATAATTAGCATAATGAAAAATAATTAATGCTTCAGCTCACGTATCATCAGTTACTTTTTTGCTTTTAATCACCAACAATTAATTGGCATCATTCCTATGCTTATTCATACTCTATTTTCTGATATATATATATACTAGATAATGTGGCCCGTGCTATTCAATAATATAAATGGTATGTTTTGGGGCTAATAATCGAGTTTTTGAAGCGATTGTTTGCGTGGATAAAGGAATAAGTTTTTTTATCACAAATTTGTACTTTCTTTGACGTTATTTAAGACATAATAAGACTACTCACTTACAACATTTTTGAAATATTTTATGTTGTCAATTATCATGATTTATAGTATTTTTACGATAGATTCACTTCAAGAATCAGTGGAATTTTTTGTATTTTTTTCAAAACATATTTTATATTGTCAATTATCATGATTT
>JAJOOE010033696.1:0-13938 GCA_036250405.1 Solanum raphanifolium
TGTAAATAAGTTTTTTTTTTTTATTCCGCACTATTTTCATTATTGAATGCAATGAATGACTATGTGGCTCGTATAAGACCCCTTCGGGGTCGAATACGCCATGTTACGACTAGGGGGTACTCTCGGGTCGTGACACATACAAAAGAATCAAGTCACTAAATATATCAGGTAATGCCCAAATGTTTTGGCATTCTCTAATTACAATCTATCATATTATAGTAATAAACTTTCCCTTTAATAACACCGGTACTCGTACCAATGTCCGTCACACCATTGGTACGAGACTCTCATCTTTCTCTCTTACCCATTGTCTATTCTATTTTTAATCTTTAATTAAAAAACGTCCCTCAACAAAGTCTAGAAAGTCTTAACATACCTCAAATGCCGATCATGTGTCAAGAATCCTCAAGATCTGTCATTTCCCTTTCACAAAGCTTCAAGTGTTCCCAATCTATCAAATATGCAGTATTCGTAGGCAAACAGGTCTGTAGACACTCTTATTACTATATGCCTATCCTAAACTCAAAATTCACCCTCATTCATGATCAAGCTCCTAATATATTTTGGTGCCAATTAATATCACAAGTCTCATATTTGCTAAATTTCAAGCTTAGGACAAATCTTTAAGATTTTTCTACTGTCATAAATATAATAAAATTGATATAATATAATACACCTAATATTTAATTACATATACCAACATATTCAAACTTAAATCATAGGGTGATAATTATAGGAAGGAGTTGAGAAAAAAAAGTATAAAAAATTAACGTGAAACAATATGCACCTCGCTGGAAACTACTATTTTGCAAACCTCCATCTATTCATCCTATGCATTACCACCACCCATTAGCCTTATCCAATCATAACCATTAATTATTGGCCATTAAGACCTTGT
Organism: Solanum raphanifolium; assembly: GCA_036250405.1. NCBI lineage: Eukaryota > Viridiplantae > Streptophyta > Magnoliopsida > Solanales > Solanaceae > Solanum > Solanum raphanifolium. The sequence goes on from JAJOOE010033696.1 coordinate 899, forward strand.
CTCCCCTAAACCATTACATATATATAATAAAATAAAATCCTTATCCAACCACTTTAACATTTATATATAACATGCAGTAATTAGAAAATCAATATATATAGGCACACAATTGAAAATCAAACTGAAATTTAATTACTTCGAAGGTTGTCACTCTTCGTGGCTATGCCACAACTATGTCGTGCTTTAGGTTGTTTTGTCTTGTTTTTTTTTTCTAAATAAAATAATTAGGAAATAAAAGTGGCAAATTCTATTAACTTAGTTTAATTATATGGGCCAAATGGTAAAATATATTAAATAAATTACAGACTTGACTCATTAACTATCAACTATATTAATTTTTTAGTAAATCCGTTAACTAAATAATCGTACTTACCGAATAGTTCAAAATTTTCATATGAAATTTTACGGGAAGAGTCAAAATAGTTCTAGTGCTCAAAACGGCCTAACGGATCGTTACAAGAACATTGAAAAATACAAAACAAATTAGTTCAAATCTTACTAAATATCATGATTTAAAGGGTGTTTGAATAGACCTATTTTAAGTAGTTTTTGGCTTTTAAAGTATTTTTTTTATATTTCAATGGATTTGAGAAAGACAAATATGTTTTTAAGCATATGCTTTTTGACCAAAAAGGTATACAAATAAGCTTGAAGTCAAAAGCTGAATATGTTCAATTTATGACTTTTGGCTTATAAACTATTTAAAAAAAATCAATTCAAACACCCCGAGTTCAGCAAAGAGAATGAACTTCAGTTCTTTAAGCAGAACTTTATAATCATCATATCTTCTTCATATTTGTGTCTTTATTTGTTAAAAGTGGGCACAATTGATCATCTCGCTCCAAATATGCGTAATAGTAGCCTTATTAGTTTCAAGGAAATACTCAAGGGTTGTTGGTTTGAAAACAAGTTATATTGTGAATAATTATGCTGAGATAAGTTATGTGGGTATATGTTATATTGAGGCTAGTTATTTTGAGATTATTTCTTATTGATTGTTTGGTTAGTTGTATTCAAAATAGTTGTGCATTGCATTATTTCTAAAAAATAAGTTATTTGTTTACTAAAATACTCTCCACCTTATTTAGTTTTTATATATTATTTTTGCAAGATTTCATTATTCGTTCTTAAAATAAAACTTTCATTTTATTTAGCTTAATTATTTTTATGTATGCATTCCCATAATTGTATCGTGTATGCTTAGAAATAAGTCTTTCATCTTATTTAACTTAAAAATAAAAGTTTTATCGTAAGTTTGTTAAAATAATGAGGATTTATTGTTCATGTTACTTCATTAAGAGCATATCACTCTTAAATTATAAAATATAAAATATAAATTTCCAACTGATTAAAATAATATTTAATTAAAAATATGTTATTCAGTAGTAAGGAAATCAAAATATAAATAAAGAAGCAACATTAAGTAATTACCTCTGGGCTGTATGGAAGCAAGATCTTCATTTCTGAACCAGATTATTTCCAGACAGTTCGAGGATACTAATTTAAGCAACATTCGTGATAAGGCTTTGCAAGGGGAAGCTAAAGAAGCGGTGATAGATGATGAGGATATTTTGAGGATCAAAAGACATATGTATATGCCGCGTGTTGAGGATTTAGCTAAGATTATTCTAATTGAGGCTCACAATTCGAGATATTCTATACATCCTTGAGCCTCCAAGATGTATCGTGGCTTGACGCATCAGGTCGGATGAATTAAGATAATGTGGAGTTTATTGCTCAACATACGAATCGTGAGCAGGTTAAGTGTGAGCTCCAGAGGCCCAAGGGTATCCTTTAGAGGATGCCCATACCTGAATGAAAGTGGGCGTGTACTGCTATAGATTTTATGGTTTGTCTTTCTAATACCTTAGGAATTTTGATTTTACATCTATGATTATTGAGAGTTAACAAAGTCTGCACAGTTCATAGTAGTTCAAGAGACCAATCATGTAGAGAAGTTCACCAAGATCTATCTTTGGGAAATTGTTTAGCCAATTACTATTATTTTTATAGAGGTTCACCATTTACTTCTAACTTTTGAAGGACCTTACAGTTGAATTAGGTGTGAGACTTGATTTGAGTACGACTTTTCATCCTCTGATCGATGGGCAATTTAAATGAATTATCCAGATATTTTAGGACATGATTCACATGTGTGTGATCGACTTTGATAGACATTTGGATCATTTCTTGTCATTGGTTGAGTTTCCTTATAATAAAAATTATTTCTCCAACATTGATAGGGCTCCATTTAAGGCATTGTATGGGAGAAGTTCTAGATCTCCCATTGGTTGGTTTGACACATTTGAGATGAGAGCGTGTGGCACTAATATTCTGAGACAATCCTTAGAGAAGGTTAAGACGATCTAGAATAAGCCTTTGGCAGCTCAAAGTAGATTGAAAGAATATGCAGATCGGAAAGATAAAAATATGGATTTTCATAGTGGGAGAGAAATTCTTGCTCAAGGTTTCATCCATGAAGTGTGTTGTGATGAGGTTTGGGAAGCGAGGTAAGTTGAGTTCACAATTTATTGATCCTTTCGAGATTCTTCGACATATGGAGGAGGCAGCCTGTAAGTTGTCTTTGCCTTTGGGTTTGTCAGGTATTCACCCAATATTTCGTGTGTCTATGCTAAAGAAGTTTTATGGGGTGATAATTATATCATTTATTGCAATTCAGTATTAGTTGATGAGAGAATGTCTTATTAGGAATAACAATTGCTATTCTAGATCGATAGGTCCATAGTTGAGATCTAGAGTGATTCTGTGTGTGAAGATCTTGTGGAAAAATAATCCTGTAGGGGAGGCCACCCGGAGACCGAATCACATATGCGTAACAAATATCCCAACTTTTTATGGAATCAGATATTCCTTCATGCCTCTTGGTCCTTCTTAATGACTTTCGTGAATGAACATGTGTTTAATTGGGATCTGATGTAACAACATATCTCATCGTTATGGTTTTTTAGGAGAATAGTACCATCGTGTAGGTTCACATGGGTTAAGAGTTGTTAAAAATCTAAAATTGGGAATTGAATTCTTAAAATTTGTCAGCGTTTTGCTAAGCGAAGCAAAGCTTTTCCATAGCAAAGGAAGTGACCTTGCAAAACTTTTCCATAGCAAAGATAATGACCTTAAGACTTCGCCATAACAAAGGTCAGGAAATAGTGACCTGCAGCTTTAAGCCAATTTTCACCCAATCATAGTCATAACTTAGAATATTTGCCGAAAATCCTAGAGGCAACTTTCCCCAGGTTTAAGGATTTTCTCTCTTAAGGTATATAGTTTCCTTTCATCTCTTCCTCCAGTAATTTGATTTTTTTCCTAGAATCGAAGGGTATGCTCGTCATGGCACTTTATGGGCTGTACCTTAGGGTTAGTAGTTTTGTGGAATAGCATGTGGGGGGAGTATAATTATGCATGTTTTCGATCCTAAAACATTATATTCCGTCTTCTAACATAGAATCGTGAACCTAAAAACTAACTATGATATTGGGAACCTAGAAACTCCATAATAATGGTTCATTGAGCATATAAACTTCTCAAGAGAAGTTAATGAGACTAAAATTCCATGGATGATATTGGTATGAGAATGAAAACCTCTTGTTTGATAAAACAATCTTAAAATGAATAGTTTAATCCTTTAAAAAAAAAAAAAAATTAAGTGGGCTTGAATACCAAAGATCTTTGTTTGAGGAAGTAGATAATTAAAGTGTCATTATATTTTTTTGTCTTAGACTTTGAGAATTCTAAGGTGGTGAGAAAGGGAAAGCTCTGACAATTTAGCTTGTTTGCTTCCAATTCTTCGATTGAGGTAGGTTTACTTGGTGTTAGACTTTTCTTATGTAACACCTCAGAAATCAGGACTTGGGTTAGAAAGAAAAAAAATCTTAAAAAAAGTTGCAGAAAATTTGGTTCTAGGAAGTGACCTATGAGTCGTACATTGTTCTAAGGGTCGTAGGACATGTCTCGTGGAAATTCGGTAAGATTTTGGAAAATGTCAAGTCTCTGATAACAAGCTATGACTTAACAGGAAGAGTCGTCGAATGAACTACGACCCGTAGGTGGTGCCCGTAGAGTGACTTAAGATATTTTGGAAATTTGATTCAATGACTATGGTTGGTCTTGTACAGGTTGTAGTACGAGTAATGGGCCATATATTCAATTAATCGAATGGTTCAACACTTAGTGATTTTTGAAAGACAAGTGATCTAAGGCTAGGACCTATGGATCATCATTTGCTCTACGAGTCGTAGAATGGTTTCGGGTAATTGAAAGTGATCTACTGGTTTTGATACCTAAAGTATACGGTTAATGACTACAAGCCTTAGTCTGTCTTACGAGCCGTAGAGTGGAATCGTGGAATTGAGTTGGACTTAGGTAGATTTTGGTAACATGTGGTCTACGGGATATGGTCTACGGATCATAGTCCAGACGACTATCTGTCATAAGGGCCAAAAGGAAGTTGACCTCTAGTACTTGACCTACGGTTCAACAAGACGGTCCATTGAATGCCCTATGAACCGTCTAGTCAATCCGATAATATTTAACAAAGGTATTTCAGTCTTTTTCCACACCTTCTAAGCCTAAACCCCATCGATTTTACACCTAATTAAGGGTTTAGAAAGTGTTAATCAACCCCATTATGTTCATTAATACTTCCAAGTCTTAGATCAAGGTTCCAAGAGGAGAAAGTTAGGGTTTTCAAGCCAATTTCTGATTTTTCCAAGAACTTTGTTCTTCCAGGTATGTAAGATTAATCACAGTGATGGTCTGAGTTCATCCTCATGCCCTACATCTACTTCTAGTCAAGTAAATATTAAATCTAGGGTTTGACCCTAGTTACGAGAATTCTTGATCCGAGATAAATTATAAATTCTAAGTTCTAACTTCTTGATTATAAGTTGCTGTATATTATCCATTGAGATCCTCGAGTTGTTGTTCATATTTATAATTCTCACATGAACCATACTAATAAGTTTTCATTGAGAATCTTTTAATCAAATAATTTCCTTGAATTATTTTTGAGATGTTAAAGATGAGTTCTAGAGTGAAGTTCAAAGTACAATTTTCCGATTAGTTTTTAAGGGAATTAAATGATTTCGAAATGTATCATTTTTATATTGAGAAAGAAAATACTGTTTTCATAAAAGTTTAAGAAGTGTTTACGGAGTTATTACAGAGTAGTTACCTATTAAAAAGGTCCTTTTGAGAACTTATCTCAATACACAGAAAGAGTATCTTTTAAATTGAGCATTGAGTTACATATTTTGGGAGTAGTATTGAGCATCGATATGAGGTACAGTCCCCTTAACAACGAAGCGATCGTGGGTTAGGATCACACCAACTTTTGGGCGACTCCTCACTGCCTTTGAGTAGACCTTTTAGTGGATCCACAAGTTGAGTTTGTTCTATATCCCGACAAGGTATATGACAGTTCTAAAAGTGTGGATGAGATGTTGTTTCATCACAAGGCTTATAGTGATGATTTTTGGTTAGAGAAATTCCCTAGTAAAGTAAAGAGTACTTCTATTTTATTTCTATTTTACTTTTACATACAGTTTAGTGAGTTTTCATATATTTACTTGTGAAGTTTAAAATGATCTTATCTCTATTTATGCTTTGCATTGAGTTGAGTATTATTTCAGTCTCTTCATACATATGTTCAGGATCATCAATATGTTCTTCGTTGAGATCACTTTGCACTCCTTGACAACTTTTGGTGAGCCTTCCTTGCATTCCCAGGGACTCCCTTTTATCTTTCACTTTAATATTTTGGAGGTGTCGTATAGGTCATTTCCCGACATCTATGTTGAACTTTAGAGGCTTTATAGATAGTTAATGTTGAGGATTCTTTCAGTATTTCCTCTTTGAACTGTTTTTGCAAATTGTTGTTGGTAGCAAATTATTTTGATATAGTTTGAATTGAGAAGTTTTGAGACTATTAATTTAAATTTTGTTTTAAAGATTATATCTGCTTGAGTCAGTCTTTCGCTAAGTAGTCAACTAAGTCAAGGGTTTACTTGGAGTCCAACAATATTTCTCGAGAGCCGGTCATGATTAGGGTGTAGGCTCGAAACGTGACAAACTTGGTATCAGAACAAGGTTCAAGTGTCCTAGGGTGTCTATGAATCTGTGTCTAGCAGATTCTTTCTTATCGGTGTGAAGCGCGCCACATATATAATAGGGAAGCTACATGATATTAGGAATTGTCTCTTTTCTTCAAACTCTTGTTAGTTTAACTTTATGAGAGTTTCTTCTAATTTGTGCTTATGCGTATCTTTTCAGATCATGCCTCTAGGAAGAAATATTTGAGGTGTCTTGCTAGGAGGAATGTGAATCCTAAAGAACCACCGATTCATGACGGACCCGAAGGTCCCAATGCACCAGTAGTGCAACCTCCTCAAGGTGACGTCACAAATGCTATGTTTTGGAATGCCATCTATATGTTGACTCAAGTGGTGACATGACAAATTTGTCGCCAAGGAGCGGTCCGTCAATATATAGATGATATGTCCAGAGTTCGAGCGTTTTTGAGAATGAATCCCCTAGAGTTCATTAGATCAATGGTCAATGAGGATCCAGAAAACATTGTGGAAGAACTTCAGAAAATGTTTGAAGTCATGCATTTTATTGATGTAGAGCGTGTGGAGTTGGCTTCATATCATCTCAATGATGTTTCTTGGGTCTGGTACGATTAGTGGAAGAAGACTAGGGGAGAAAATGCACCACCCTTAGGCTGATCCGTGTTCAAGAATGTGTCATTGGGTGATTACTTTCCCTGGAATTAAGAGAAAAAAAGTAAGAGAGTTCCTCAACTTGAAGCAGGAGTCTATGAGTGCAAGAGTACAACCTCAAGTTCATGCAGCTATCCAGCTATGCTCTGGAGATGGTGGTGGATATAAGAAGCAGAATGAGTTTGTTTGTGTCTGGACTATTCTATTTATCAAATAAGGAGGGTAAGGTAGCTATGCTGATAGGGGACATTGACATAGCTAGGCTTATGATTCATGTACATCAAGATGAGAAGGATAAGTTGAAGGAAAGGGAGGAGTTTTGCAACAAGAGGGCCAAGATAACAAATTATGAATCTTGCTAGTGACAACACTAAAATTACCCTCAAAACAAGTTCGAAGAGTAAGCGATCGTTGTTAACAAAAATACCCAACTGAAAGTTGGTGTCGAATCCCATAGAGAACAATTTGTTGGTTATGGAAACGATAAAGCCTAACTAGATACTAGTTTGAATCTAAACATGCAATGTACAAAACTATCAAATAAATGGCAATTTCTAACTAAACAAGCAACGAGGGCAAAAACAATAACAAGGAAGGGATAATTGGGATTTAGGAAATTCAGAACTCAAAACTTATTCAATGATCCATTGCCATCTCAACACATTTAATTCAATCAAAGGTAGGTTAGATAATCATAAATCAACACTTATCACCTTCCAATCTCAAAGTGCTTTCTCACGAAATCTCCTTTTGGTCTCGATCGCGTTTAACACAATCCAATCTAAAACCTTAATCTAAGCTCCTATATCTAGCAAGTTTATCATTCAACCAATTAAACCTAAATTATCTCCTTCCAGTATCAAATTTAGGAATGAAAGTCAAACATGATCATCAACCTAATTCTCCCCTTCACAGATTCTTTCTCAAGCAACCTACAAAGATCAGAAGCTAGATTCAAGCATGAAAGTAAATCAAACCCTAGTCATTAAAGCATGGAATGACATAAAAAAACATTAGAATGAGAAATCAAGACCCAAATGAGTTATCTATTTCTAGAACAAAACCCTAATCTCAATTAGAAATTACACCCACAAATCTAGCAATTAAGAACAAGGAAATGAAGAAGGGGCTAAGAAATTTACTAAAATAGAACACAATATTGAAATCCACAATTGAAATGAAATAAATGCAATTCTCGATGCTTGTCATGCATCAATAGTTGGTGGACATCATAGCGGGGTACACACAACAACAAAAGTGCTTCAAAGTGGCTACTATTGGCCATTGTTATACCATGATGCTCACTCTCTCGTTAAGCAATGTATCCAATTCCAAAAGCAAGGAGGAGTATTGAGAAGACATGAGCTACCTCTTCATCCTATTCTAAAGGTAGAGTTGTTGGACACTTGAGGAATCGACTTCATGGGACCATTTGTGAGCTTTTTCGGAAATATGTATATCTTGGTGGCAGTTGATTATGTTTCTAAATGGGTAAAGGCTGTAGCTTTTCCCAACAATGAAAGGAAGAGTGTTGTGCAATTCTTGAAGCGATACATTTTCAGAAGGTTTGGTACTACGCGTGCAATTTTCAGATGGAGGGTCTCATTTTTGCAATCAGTTGTTTACTTCGTTGTTGAGAAAATATTGAGTTAAGCATAAAGTTGAAACCCATTATAATCCTCATAAAAGTGGCCAAATTGAAGTCTCCAATCGAGAAATCAAGGGAATTCTGGCAAAATTAGTCAATGCAAATCAGACGGATTGGACTTGGAAATTGGATGATGCTCTCTGGACGTACCACACCACTTTCAAAACTCCAATTGGCATGTCACCATACCAATTGGTATTTGGAAAGTCTTGTCAGCTACCAATCGAGCTTGAACACAAAGCATTATGGGCATTGAAAGCGTTAAACATGAATTGGGGGGACACTTCAAAAGGTAGAGTCAATCAACTGCACGAGTTGGAAGAGTTTCAGCTGAGGGCGTATGAAAGTTCATCCCTTTACAAGGAGAAAATGAAGAAGTGTCATGACACCAAAATCCTTCGACGATAGTTTAAAGTTGGCGATCTTGTTTTGCTTTATAACTCTCGTTTGAATCTCTTCCCGGGTAAACTCAAATCAAAGTGGTCAGTCCCGTTCAAAGTTACTTGGGTGTTCACAAATGGGGCAATTGAAGTTGAAAGCAAAGACATATCGATATTCAAAGTAAATGGGCAACGCTTGAAGCTTTATTTTGGAGAATGTCTTGATGTCTCGGTAATTGAAGTCGTGTATTTGGAGGATGCTTGAGAGTATTTCCATGTCGTTCCATGATGTTAAATAAGGCATATCTTGGGAGGCAATCCAAGTTTTAGTCATTTTTGAATAACGTTTGCTAAATGTGTTGGTTGAAATCCTCATTTTTGACATAATGGAAAATGGGCGGTGGACTGACCCTTTCGGCGAATCACCAATCAGGCATCCTGATCGTCCGAGTGTACAACCCATTTCAAGGCCAGGTTTGGGGCTTGTTCTGGAAAATTTGGTGAGATACATGACTTTTCGGCGCATTGCGGAACTAGTTGGCTAGCCCGACTGAGTTCGCCTTTTTACACAAACTGGAGAGACATCATTCTGTAAATTTCAGCGAGCCAATTTCAAGCTCGGTGACTTGGTGAATGGTTCGACATATCTGGCAACTGCTCGCCGACTGAGCGTGAAGTGAAGAGTTTCTCCTCCTCCAATATTTTCATGTAGTGATCATTACTCTCCCGTTTTGCTAGTTGCATTAGTTATATTTGCATTGAGGGCACTACATATTTGAGGTTGGGGTATTTTGTTGATTGTGAATGTTGGTTTTAATCCAAATTTAAAGTTTGCCTCCTGATTTTAATGTTTGTGAATGTGTGGTTGTTCTCTTGCATATTTGAGTATCGGTTGCGATCAATATTGATGACTTGAATAGTGCTCTTGATTGAACGATATGTTTGTGCAATTCTAGTGAGGCAAATTGGAGTTGCGTAAGTCATGTGTGAACTCTTAGCATCTCATTGAGACTAGCCGATTGTTGAAATGAGTCTTGTGATAATCGTTGCACGCGAGCTCAATTTGTAGAGTCTTGATTGATGATTGTGTTGAATTCCACATGTGGTAAGATTTCCTTGAAATATGTGCTTGGTGATACCTAGAACTTGCCCCGTTGGTCCAATTGACTAACAATGGTGAATGGAAGAAATGATCTTCGGCACAAATTTTTGAGAGTGAACCAAATGGCTATTATATCTTTTTGTGACCACCTTGTGAGAGTGTGAACCTAGCTTGACACCATTTGAGCCTAAACTTTTCTTTGGATGAAACATGAACACATTTGGCCTCTTTCCTCCCCACCTAAAACTTTCATGAAGCATTGGTCCATTTGAATAGCCAACTTAGACCAAAAGCCTAAGTTGGGGGGTGTGGTGAAGAATAATGAGAGTCAAGAAGTTTGTGAAAAAATTCACCCTTGAAGGATGTTGTTGAAAAAGATGGAACCCCTCCATATAAAAAAAAAAAGAGAAAATGAGGAGATAAACAAAAGAAGAAAAAATTGAAAAAGAATGTTGCAATGCAATTTGTGCATGGATAAAAGAAAAAGGGGTGTCCAATGAGTCATATGAGAACTCTACGCTTAAAAGAAATTAGGGTGGATTGTGAAAATCAAAATGATTGAAAGAAAATGAGAACTAGTGAAATGCAAGTCATACTTCATGAAGGTAGAAGTCACTAAGCCAAAATGATCTTACCTTTACCCTCAGCCCCATTACAAGCCTTGAAAGACCTTAGTAATCTTGATTGAGCTCAATGTCGTGTTGATTGGAAAATACGGGCAAGCCTATGGGGAAAATCATGCATGTGTTTATCATTGAGAGTGTGAGAGTTGATTTTGATTCCTTAATTCTTAAATTTTTATGAGCTTTGTGTGGGAATGCAATCATCTTGATGTGAAGGCATTCAAATACTTTTGTTGAGCTTGAATTTGCATTTGAAGCAAGCATTGTGAGCTCGACTTCCATTTGATGATGACTAGTCACAATTTGAAACTTGTAGTGCACAATTGAACATTACATGGGTAAATTGAACCTCGTGTGCATTCATGTTGAGTCTCAAGTAGCACTATTTGTAGATATGTCTGTTGAACTGATTGATCTTATTTTTCCTTGAGGACAAGCAAAAGTTTAAGTTGGGGGGTGTGGATGAGTCGGGGATTTCGACTCACTTGGGGCTCATTATTCAAGGAATTAATGTCTTCAATGCCTACTTTATGCTCATAACTGATGTTAAAATGTTAATTTGTAGAAATGAAGGCAAGTGAGCAAGGTAGGGACATTATGAGGCAAAAAGAAGCGAAAAAGCTGAAAAGTTGAAGGAAAGCAAAGCTGGTACTCGCCAAAGCCACTCGACGAGTCGCCGAGTGGACCTTCAGCTCACCTAAAGTTCCAGCAGGCCAACCCATAGACAAGACTAACTTGGCAATAGGAGAAGTATTTTGGCGAGTCACCGAAAGTGTTCGGCAAAACTAAAATAACTCACCAAATGTTACAGACAAAGGTGATGCAAGGCCATGTCAAGAAGGCAAGAAGAGAAGCACTCGGTGTGTCTCCAACTAGGTCGGCGAGCCCGACCAACTTCACCAAAAGATACAGAGCAAATAGTGCAATGCCATGTCAAGAAGGCGATAAGAGGAGCACTCGGTGCGTCACCGACTAGGTCGGTGAACCCGACCTACTTCACCAAAAGTTACAGATCAACTGGTGAAAAGACAAGCCAAGAAAGTGATTAAAGAGGGCACTCATCGCATCGCCGAACTTGTCGGCGAGCCTGACTTACTTCACCGAGTGACTCCGATGCTAAAATTCTGGAAACGTATAAATACAATTTTCAAAAGAAGAAGATGAGTTCCCACATTGTACAGTTTTGGGTTTTTGATCCTAAACATTCTAAACATTGTTTTTACACTTTTTGAGTTGAGAATTAGGGTTTGTTTGATTTTAGTTTCAATTTGAGCATTTGGAGACTTGTGGATTGTTGCCCAACCTGATGGAAAACATAGTTGGTAACAATTTCTTGTTCTTTATTATGTTTGGCTAAAACCCTAATATACCGTGAGTTTACGGTATTTCTAATACATTTCACTTACAAGTTGTGTGTGTCTAGGGCCTTTTTGGATTGGTTTTTATGTGTGTTTATCATGTTTTGCAGGAAAGACGTTCAGGCGCGAAAGTAAAGGGACAACTGAAATAACTGCAGAAAGGGCACCTACGGAGGTGATCTACGGATCGTAGGTCTAGTGACGCTCCGTAGGTGATGGCCGTAGATCAGCAGGCAAGGCATGAAAGGCAAATCAGGGAAATCTGACAGAGTATGGAACCACGGTGGCCATTGACGGTCCGTAGATTGATCTACGGACCGTACTGTTGATCCGTAGATTTATACTGCGAGGGTTCCAGTACCTGATTTTTGAAGATTCCAAGTATGGAGCTACGGAAGGGGATTGACGGACCGTAGATCGATCTACGGTCCGTACTGCAAGTCCATCGTTTGCTTCTGAGAAGCTAATTTTTGGAGGCTGAAATAGTTTCTAAGTCCTGGCTGACGGAAGGGACTCACGGACCGTAGATCCATTGACGGTACATGAATCAATCTCGTGGAATAAAGACGCGTGCCTGAACACACTTTCCTTAATTTGTTTCCCTTTTAATTTAGGACTTGTTTTCTATAAATAGGGCATGTAAACCTCGTTTTTGGGGGTTAGACTTTATTACTTTTGTTTTACTTTGTGACTTGGGAACTAGTTTTTCTACCCGAGCATTTCTTGATTTCCAAAGGTTCGTTTTGAAGATTTTGTTTGAAATTTGAGTTGAATTTCTGGGTTTACTTTTCTCAACTACGTAAGTTCATAATTCTTTTATCTAAAACAATGAATTGTGTTCATATGATTATGGGTAACTAGACTCCACAACTAGGCTTGTGGGATCCATGAACGATTAACAAAGTATGAATAGTAAATAAGCAATTCTTGAATGGTGTTTTGCATGCATTGATAATTCTTTTGTTCAAAAGTCTTTTTAACGAGTTCATGCGTTAGAACTTGCGTTGTTGCTACTTGCCGGACCAAGGAGGTAATCAACCAGAAAAGAATTATCAACATAGATTTAGTGTGATACTATCTAATAGGCTAGTGTTGATTGGTGCGAAGTAATAACTAAGCCAAACATCGATTATGATGTCTAATATGAGGTAAAGGTAAGGGTTAGTAAATTATACACACGTAGCCAGACCAA
>JAJOOE010033698.1:0-11210 GCA_036250405.1 Solanum raphanifolium
AATTATTATTATTCTTATAATTAGGTCAATTTCAATTATCATTTTTCAAACAAAGTCTTATCATATTTTAAAACAAAACCTCACTGATTACGTGCTTTTTGTTTGTTTTTTAAAAAAAAGACTTTTTACATAAAACAAAAAAGTTGATATTTTTGGGAGTGTTCGTGTCTGGATAGTCAACACTGGTGTGAGCTTTTTTGACCTTAATAATTTGGTTTCTTCATTGCTTGACCACCACTCCATCATTTCTGCCGGCAAATCATACCTACTTTAGGATGTGTATCATTGGTTCGATTTGGTTTTAAGTATTATTGGTTTTTATTTTTTAAATATGCTAAATTGATAATCAAAACAATAAAATATTTGTTATTGGTTTTCGGTTTATCGGTTTTGGTCTTTAACGATTCAATTTTCGATTTAAACAATAAGAAAATGCTTTCAAAAAAATTATATGACAAGTCCAACAATTTAACACAAAAAAAAAAGAAAGAGAAATCTAATTACTCATTCAGTGCAAAAATATTGCTTAGTATAGTAAAAGTATAGCAAATACTCACAATTCACAGCCCTAGTTGTTGCCTAATCCTTGCCGTCGTCGTTAAAAACCCTAGTCGTTGTCGTTCTTAGTTCTTTAGGTTTTTGACATTGTGAACCTAAAGGTAAATGCAAAGAGCAGAGTTAATTAAATAATGTTAATTGTGTAGGGTCCTTATAGTTATAGTCAAATATAGTGATTATATTAATATTTTTTGTTTGATACTTATGTATGACTAAAAATTAAAATAGTAAATTATTATATTCTTAATGGGTTATCGGTTAACTTCATAACCCAAAATTAAAAAAATCAATATCAAATCGATAATTCAATAATCTTTTTTTATAAAACCATTAAATGACTGTTAACCCTATAATCCAATAACAATAAACCAATAACATTTTTTCGATTCAGTTTATCGATCGGTTTGTTTTTGGCACACCATTACCTACTTTTGCCAATCACTTCTATTTTTTCTATCTAAAATAAATAAATTTGTGAGAGGTGACTCATTTTATATTATAATAGAAAAAGGATAAACAAAAAGCAAAATAGATTATAAAAAACAATATAATTTGAGGGACATATCCTTAATTTTCTGTTGTTAATTTATGAATGAATGTTATAAAAATCTAAGTTAGGACGTCACAATGTTTGAATAAAAGAAGAGTCTTTATCTTTTTGAAAGGAAATGGAGCATCACGGTTGAGATAATTATGGATCTCCTCAATTCTTTTTATATGATTGGCTTGGTTCGATTTTTAAATAAAATATTACTCCTCTATATGAGAAAACTAGTGAAGGTTTGCACGTGTATAAAGACACCTTTGGTAATGTGCATAATGAATTTAAAAAGCTTGAGGAAGAAATTTTTAAGCTGGACATGAAGATGATCTCTGACAACAGTGATGATAACAGAACTAATCTCAATAGCATCAAGGCGGAGTTGATGAGGTACCTAAAAGATCCAAGACTCCATTTTCAGACAAAAGCCCAGGGTCAAAAGACTCACGGATAGAGGCATATCTAAGATTTTGAGATTATAGGTGCACTGTTTGAAAAGTTTATCTAAGATATAAATTTACATTTAGATTTTTACTACTGAAAACTATTAAAATTTTAATATTATAGGTCCAAAATTGATATATATATATATATATATATATTGAATTAATTGAAATGCCAAAAGTGCTACCAATTATCTAATTTTAAAAAGAAAAATAAAAAAAGATAAATATAAAATTCAAACTTCTAACCTCACGTAGCACCCAATCATTATCACATTATATGATACTCCGAGGGTGTGTTTGGTATGAAGGAAACTATTTTCCTAGAAAATGTTTTCCTGGAAACAAGTAGATTTTTGACTTATTTTCTCATTATGGTTGGTGACTAGAAAATATTTTTTGAGAAAATATCTTTTATTTTTACTAGTGAGTAGAAAATAATTTTTGAATTGAAATTGAAAATATTTTTTAAAAATAAACTTAATTTTTTTTTTTTTGGGGAGGGTGGGGTGATGGGGGAGGGGGGGAGTGGGGGGTTGATGGGTGGGGTGGGGGTCGCGGGTAGGGTGGGCGGGGTAGGGGTCGCGGGTAGGGTGGGCGGGGTAGGGGTCGCGGGTAGGGTTGGCGGGGTAGGGGTGAGATGTGGTAAAAAACAAAATTGAAATTAAAAATATTTTTTAAAAATAAACTTAATTTTTTTGGGGGGAGGGGGGGGGGGTGTGAAAAAATAAAATTGGAATATTTTTTTAAAAAACAAACTTTAATTATTTTTTTTGGGGAGGGGGGTGGTAGTGGGGCTGGCTAGGGGTGAAAAACAAAAAAATTGAAATTGAAGGTATTTTTTAAAAACAAGCTTTAAATTTATTATTTTTTTGGGGGGGGGGGGGGAGTGTTGAAGGTAGGGTGAAAATAAAATTTTGAAATTGAAAATAATTTTTAATAACAAACTTTAAATTTTGGAGGGGGGTAGGGGGCTGGCAGGAGGGGGGGGGATCGGGGTAAGGGTGGGGTAAAAAAATAAAAAAAATTGAAGTTGAAAAATATATTTTTAAAAAAGCTTAAAATTTATTTTTTCAATAAAAAAATTGATTTTTTTAACAAAAAAATTGTATTGAAGTTGAAGGAAAGTTTTGGAAAATGTTTTCCTTACATTTTGAAGGGATGTCATTTTCCTTGAATTTGAGGAAAATGAGTTGATTTGGAAAACATTTTCCAAAACATTTTACCCAACCAAACATGAGAAAATTGAAAAACATTTTCCGGAAAATGTTTTCCTTTATACAAATCACACCTCGAGTGTTGGTTCACATAACTATATTTAAAAAATAAAAATAAAAATAACACTACTATATATGATCTCGAGACGGAAGCATGAGTTCACGTGAACCCGGTGACCCCCCTTGGATACGCCTCTACTCACGAATACAAAATACTTCCACAGTGTCATCAAGGACAAGAGAAGGAAATTGAGCATTTACAAAACCTAAAATGAATACAATCAATGGGTGGAGGGCACTAGTCAAGTGTCCAAAGTTGTTCAATCTTACTTCAAAGGTATATTTAGCCAAGATCCAGTTTATGTCGACTACTCTGAGTTGGACATTATTGCTCCCATCATCAAAGAGGACTTTAACTCCTCAGTACTACCCGAGAAAGAAATAATTAGAGATGTGGTCTTCTTGATGGACCCAGATAGCTCTCCAAGACCTATTGGGACATGATCAATACTGATCTTGTCTTTGCCCTCAGAGCTTTCTTTTGTGATGACAAACTTCCTAAATGGCTTATCCACACTTGTCTTGTTCTCCTCCCCAAAGTTCCACATCCCCAACATTCTAATGACATAAGGCCTATCAGATTTTTGCCAAAGTCCTCAACTTCAGATTTTTCAAATTACTACTCATTAGCAACAACCAAAGTGGATTTATTAAAGGAAGATCCATCACTGAGAACATTTTATTGGCCCAATAGATTGCGATTGACATTAATTAGTCAAATACTAATGGAAAAATTATCATGAAATTGGATATGGTCAAAGCCTAAGATAGAGTCTCTTGGTCTTACTTATGTATCATGATGAGAGAAATGAGATTTTGTGAAGTCTGTATTGATTTAATTCATAGACATATTTCCAACAACTGGTACTTCATCTTGGTTGTTATTTTTCTATGCAATAACTTGTCTATGAATTTTTGATGATTTAACAAACTTTGAACTTATAGAAAGACAGTTGTCCAAAAATTGCAGCTTGTTGTAGTTTGTGCACATCTTTTGGCAGATAACAAACACTATGGCATAACAGGGTTTTAGTGGCATTTAGTTAGGGGCAATTAACTAAATGCCGCTAATTTCTCCTCTAACTTCATCTATTAGCGGCAATTAAACATAAATGCCATTAAAATGTGCTCGGACCCTTTATACTCCAATACTCCCATTTCTTTAATATATACTTTACCCTAAATCTCCAAATGGCCCTAAACTTTCTGCTCTCTTCCTTCTGCTCAACCTCAACCCAAACCTTTATTCCCATTCTGGGTTCATTCATTCCGTCATCGCCGCTTCTTCCCTTCGTTCCATCATTGCGGGCTTTCAATTTTGGTGTTGTTGTCTATCTGCAGGTATGGCATTTCTTCATCTTCTTCATGATTTCTCTGCAGCTCTCGGACGATTACATATTCGAGTGTTCTGGTTGTAGTTTGGAAAATTTCTTCTCACACAATCAATTATATATTAGAGTATTACAGTGCCTTTTTAAGAGCAAACCATGTTTATGATCTATCTCTCTTTAACCATTCAATATATTACACCTCTAAATAGAACCCTAATACAAACATGCAATAAGATTTGTAGTCTATAACTGAATTCAATGGTGGATTACTGCTTAATTTGAGTCTAATTAATAAATCAGAAGAATTGATTATTGAATTGTTGTGCTTCTCTAATTAAGTTCAAGTTCTAGAAGTTTCAATTTTTGATCCTGGTAGTGAAAAAATGTACTTGTCTTTGTAGGTTGTTGAAACTTTTGGGTTGGAGTACATATATACTGGAGATCTTTTGAGGAAGGAGAGGTATTCTAGTAGTAAAAGGAGGCAGAAGCCTTTCAATTTTTATAGTGGTTCATCTTTAGTTTAAATCTATTTTGCTGAGACAAAAAACGTAGCAGATCTAAATTGATGGTTCAAAAATAATGAACATAATTTGCATAGACGCTTGAATTACATGAAGCAACATTATTTCTATATGCTGATCGGTTGTGTAATTTTAGTAAGTCCAATGCCGTATGAAAAAGAAAAATATAGGGAAGAAGGGATTTTGGAAAAAATGAAATAAAAAGATGGTTAGAAGACTGTTGATATAAACTTAAAATATGCTATTAGATTAGGCCAGCTTTGCTATCCGCTAGATTATTCTTTTCTCTGAATAATGAAGCCTTGAAATGACATGCCATAATATGGCTTCGGTGTTGCACAGATTGAGAATCACTACGGTGATGGCATTAATCATGAGGTTTGCTTACACTCAATCTCTAAATAGTTTTTATCTTCTTAATTTTAAATTACTTGAATCTACTGAATACAAAAAGATGTCTATGCTTCAAATCTTGTGATCTTATGGTTTAATAATTTTATGTACTTTTAGTTATTTTTTCCAAAATAATGCTAAGTTCTTTTATATTTTATATTTCAGACCTGGAAGCATCAATTCTTTTGGGAATCTATGAAGCCCAATGGAGGAGGAGAGCTATCTGGTAAATTATTAGAACTAATTAACATAGACTTTGGTTCCTATGATACATTTGTTAATGAATTTAAGGCAGCTGCGGCAATACAATTTGGCTCCTGTTGGGCCTGGCTTATATGTGAGAATTTCTTTGCCTTTTATCTGCATACAATCATGTGTCTTCTCAACCCTTTTGTTATAATTAAGCCAAACTGCTGAAAAGTCATTTATTTGTTACTTCGTAGATAAATTTTGAAGACGAAAAACTTGCTCTGGTGAAACTCCTAATGCTGAAAATCCTCTTGTTTTGAGTTACTTAATGAGTAAAACACATGCTTCTCTATTTTCTTTGTTCATGGGGATTTTATCTTACATATCCTAGTAGTTATATAATAGTTGAAATCTCACATTTTATCTTACATAGCCTAGTAGTTTATATTAATGGATGCTTCAGGGATAGCACTAAACTTTTACAAGGACACACATGATGAAAGTTGTTTGAACTCCAGTTGGTTCCCTTTCTTTCTACCCTTACCGACATGAGCTATCAAATGCTTAGTTTTTAACTCAAATTCATTGTTATATGTATCCAAATGGAATTTACCTCCTCTTCTTGTGCCCTCACCTCCATTCTCTCTTTCTTGCACTTTAGATACATGTCTTAAGATGTGTATGGCTCTGTTTCTTGATTCATGAGAATTTTCAGATGCCAAACTTATTAAGGCTAGAACACAACAAGATTATGACACAAGGAAGGAAGCCAACAATTATTTTCGTTGGATGGAGCTAAATGCCTTTGCTGGTCTTTGTGGTCTTTTCCTTTCTAAGTGGCTAGTTGCAAAAAGAGACAAAAAATAGAAAATGTTAGGAAGTGGTGAGGGAGTGTTTATGAATAAGATTTGAAGCTTAGCATCAAAGCTTTGGCTACTCTCATCAACGGGTGCCTATATAACACAATTAAAGATGTAATCTAAAGGTCAATGAAATGAGTAAAACTTATAGAGAACCATGACTCAAATTACAATAAGGGTGGAAATCTCACATTTTGTTCCTTAATAAGGGCCTAATATTAAGTGGAGCCAAGTCTTGCTACTTAATTTAAAATTGTGATTTTCATTCATAGCTCATTTGCATAAGCTTTCTAATTTGCTTGTAATCATGATTTTCATTCATAGCTCATTTGCATAAGCTTTCTAATTTGCTTGAAATCATGATTTTCATTCATAGATCATTTGCATAAACTCTCTGATTTGCTTGATTGTGTAGTTTTTATATAACCTATAATTCAAAGATTTTAAGTCCTCAAAGGTTCAAAAAATTGACATTAAGTTTACAGATTTGTTCATTAAGTTTACCTTTTAACTGTCTCAAATTAGTTTTTGGATATTTGATTTGTGCTAACTTATTGAAATATAATGCTTTTACATAATCAGTGGAGTGATTGCCTTGGTTCTCGTGGTGATGTGCTTGTTATGGTTGGTGGTGATCAATGAAGTTAGATTTCTCATGGCAGTGAATTGGGAGCTATTCATCCAATGGATAATCACTCAACACATCTAGGGTAGATCAAAATGTTCTTTGCTGAATTTTGAAAGAAACCAAAGGATTCTTGAGAAGCTGCCTTAAAGGTGGAAGGACTTATTCGCCAAAGAAGTGGTATATATCTACCACACAAGAGCATGTCCAGGTGTTAGCAGATTAGTGCTAAAAGACATCTTTTAATATGTTCTCTTAACAATTTGTTAGCTGTGTTTTCTTTGAATTTCTGGTCACAAGCTAGCCAGAGTTATTACTAGGCTACGACTTTGTAATGTTTTCTCTTGGGTGATTAATAAAAAAATTAGTTACCAAAAAAATGTATCTCTTATGAATTTTGTTTATGCTATAAAAAAGTGGTTAAATATGTCGTCTATTGCATCTTTGCCGGCAATAACAGAAGCCATATAATATGTTTGATATCACATTTTTGAAGGCAACTTTACTGGCAATAGTAATTGCCGCTAAAAATATTTACTTTTAGTGGCAATAATAGAGGTCTTTACCGGCACTCTAAATAAATGCCGCTAAAGCTTTAGCGACATTGGATGCAATGGCAATAAATTAAATGCCGGTAAATGTTTTTGTGGCAATAATTATTGCTGCTAAAAGAAAAATTAAATGCTACTAAAAGTCTCTTTTGGTAGTGCTTTAAGGTTTGTTCTCATTTTATATTGTTCTTTTCTTTTACAACAAAAATTGGTTTTTTGAATTCTAAAAATTCACAAGCTCACAAAGGTAAAATGCCATTTCTCTGAAGAAACATTCTCTGTAAAACAAAAAGGGACATGATAGAGTTATCTTCGTTCTTACCTGTCATCTAGGCTTATTGTTTCTGTGTTTACCTTCTATAGATCTATTCCTGAGTTATAGCAAAACTATATCGGTTGCTTGTCTAAGGCTTTTTGTTTGAGTTGGATTAACTAGAGTTAGTTAGTCGAATCATCTATGTTTTAGTCAAGCCTCTTTTCATCGTTGGTTTGATGTTTTCTTGGGTAGAGTTGCCTAGGAATGTCAACTAGATTTAGTTGATGTGTGGATGCAGTAGAGTTGTTGCTTGTTTCCTCTCTTATCTTTGAGATCTATAGTTGGTGGCTAGAGCTAGCCTTGGTGTTTTGTTGAAGTCTAAATCAACTAGAGTTTATTGCTTTAGTGGGCAATAGAATTATTACTTAGTTTTCTGCTAGTAGAGTTGCTATAGTAAGGGGGAAGGGATTACTAGTTTATTTCCTAGATTACTAGAGATTTGTAAAATGAAACTTTGCTCTTTTATAGTTAATGGAGTTTTGGTTGAAATCATGTGATACGGGTCATGGTTTTCTCCTCCATTGAGCAAGGGGGTTTCCACGTAAAACTCTTGTGTGTGCTTTACTTCTGTTGTTTACTTTATTTATTGTAATTCTGTAGAGGGACCTGATCCATTGACCATTAGTGGACGCATACATTCTATCATTGGTCAATGGCACTAGACAAGACTTCTTCTGATCGGAAATAGGCTTAAGACAAGGAGACTCTTTGTTTTAAGTGTTGGATTCCTCTCTCAAAAAATTACTTAAAATGTCTGATAACAATGTGTTCACTCCTTTTTGTATGAAATAAAAATGCCTACAAATTAGCCAATTAGATTTTGCGGACGATATAATTTTGTTTTCTAGTGGTTGCAGGAATTCGATCAACTTGATCTTGGAAACTTTAGCTGAATATAAATCTATTTCGGGCCAGTTTCTTAACAAGAAGAAGTCATGCATCATGATGGCCCTGGACTCTACTCCATAAGAGGTCGCTAGAATAGAAATCATCAATGGATTGGAGTACAAAGACCTCCCTGCCAAATACCTCGGATGCCCCATTTATATGGGGAAGAAACTAAATATTTTATTTGTTGATCTGATAAGAAACACTCTCAGCAAAATCTCAGGATGGCAATCCAAACTTCTATCCAAAGGGGGTAGTGCCAGTTTGATCAAACATGTTGTGCTGGCTCTCCCAGTTCATGTACTTGCAGCGGTATACCCCACTAAAGGGAGTATTCATCAGATTGAAAGAGGAGTCAACAAATTGGCAATATTGAAAAACATCTCATCACTGGTCCTCTTGGGCAAACCTTGTGCATCCATATAAGGAAAGAGGAGCAGGATTCAGGAAAATTGAAGATACATGTGATGTGTTCTAAGAAAAACAATGGTGGAACTTAAGAACGAGTAATTCTCTTTAGAGGAACTTCTGAGCAAATATTGTCAAATATCCCACCTGGTTACTAAGAAATGGTACTTAGGAAATTCCCACTCATGGCAAGCTATGTGTAGATCAGAGAGAGAGCTGATCATCTTATCCTATGAAAGATTGGTAAGGGTGAGGTCTCCCTGTGGTTTGACAAATGGAGTAGTTAGGGACCATTGTATAAATATCTTTTGTATGATGTCAAACCTAGCAAAATACTTCTAGCTGCAGCGTTATATGATCATTAATTGATTTCGAATGGATGAGATTTCTTTATCCCTGATCATGTACTATTGGATATATACTCTATGAATGTCAAGCTCTATCCTAAGGTACCTAACAGAGCCATTTGTACATTAGGCAATAAGGGCGAATTTTCCATATCTTCTGCTTGGGGATTTTTTAGGATAAAAAGAGACAAATCTTGGATCAACAAAATGACTTGGCAAAAAAAACATACATTTTAAGATGAATTTCATACTTTAGAGAGCTCTTAGAGATAAAATCTCGAATGACCAAAGAATTGCTAGATTTAGTATTCCATTTCAGGCCAATTGTAGTTATTGTGCAGCCTAAGGTATGGAAGACATTGAGCACATGTTTATACTTGGCGACTTCGTGCGAGGCCTTTGGAAAGTTGTGTTGGACCCTATAGGGATCACCGTATCTAACATGCCTTATTGAATGTTAATTATCAAATGGTCGACCTAGAAACCCACAACCCTATACAAACGCTCATGTTCAAATGTATTCTAGTGCTGACCTTGTTGGAGATCTGGAGGAGTATATGCAGTGTCAAATATGGGAAAGAAATCCACAATCTAAGGTGATCCCTCTCCTTAATGTCACGATCCGAGCCTACACCCTAGACGTGGCCGACACTCGAGGACCGTTGCTGGTCCTTAAGCAAACCCTTGGTTTGACTAACTATAGACATGAGACTCAATATGATACGCGAAAGCCTTAAATAAATGAGCATTTAAATCATTCAAATTAAATATTTGAAACACTGTCTTGAAATACTTAACATGAATGAGTTCCAATAAATTCATTGGGAGAAAACATCTCACTCTGACTATCTATGAAGCCTCTATTGTTAAGGAAGGATGTCAGGACAAGACCCATGACACCTCAATACTACTAAGCAGAATATAAAAGTGGAGTCCTTCGGAAGCAAGGAGGTCTCACCAAAAGCTATTAAGAAGTGTGAAGTGATCTCAACGGAGCGTCTGTTGATTATCGCAAACACATGTATCTGCATCATAAGAAAAGATGCAGCTCAAATAATATCAATACATTGAATGTACCAGTATGTAATATGGTTGAATAAACAAATAAATGAATTGAAGGATTGAAAGCAACTCAACTGAATCAATACATGAACATGAAGTGAAACCATTTAAGTTTTACAATAAGATGTGCAATAAAAGCAATATGAAAATAATATACTTTACTTTGTGGGGAGTTTCTCTAATCGATAACCATTACTATGAGCCTAGAAATGATATAATGTTTCATCCATGTTGCAAGGGTCACCTATACCTTGTCGGGGTATATGACGCTACTGTGACTATGGATCCATCTAATAGGCCTTCTTAGAGGCAGTGAGGAGTCACATGATAAATTAGTGATATCCTATCGTACGTTGGCTACATAGTTTTATGGAACTTGAGTTAAAAATAGACTCTTACCCAATTTGGTGCTCGATACTACTCCCAAATATTCAATATTCAATATCCTTTATGCTCAATCACCCTTTACAAAGAAATGGACTTTTACTTTATTGAAGTACTTTTCAAAAACATCAATCATACTTTGTTTTTCTCAACTGTCAAATCGTACATATGAAACCATTTGATTCTTTCTTAAAAGACTCTGTTCAAAACTTGCATTTAAAACATATAATTATGGACTTATCTTTCAAGTCCAGGATCGATATATAAAAACTGAAAACTCTTATACTTTTCTGAAAATAGTGGTCTCTTTTTCAATATAAAATGATACATTTGGAACTCTTTAAGTTCCCTTAAGCTCTTTTTCAAAATAATTCTTTTAAAGTTTTCTCTTAAACTCACTTTAGTTTCTAAAATTAAAGTAAGGAAATTGCTGGCTCCAAAAACTTTTAGTAAAACTCAATATATATATATATATATATATATATATATATATATATATATATATATATAGAGAGA
>JAJOOE010033699.1:0-10857 GCA_036250405.1 Solanum raphanifolium
GGATACGGTAAGTTATACTACTACAGCATACAAGTATAGAATGCATTATGAGATTATACTCTCAGCTACTGGGTCATGTGAATTTCAACATTTTTACCTAGCTAATACGAAGAAAGTTTATAACTTTTCAAAATGCATCATAAAGAAGGTATTAGCACCTGAAGAATTGGGATTAAGTCCTTTAAAAGAAATGGATTGTATCCATCCTGAGCAGAAGGTCGCAGTAAAATATAATTATTGGGACTATATCGATGGCTTTAATAAAGCACTTTTATATAAGAATGCTAACAGAAAGCATTCATGGTTTATCAAGATATGTTCTAATATATTTGAACGAAACATTCCTAATTGGTTTTGTAGATGGTGGACTTTATATGGTCCTTCAGTAAAAATTCTACCAGAATCGTACAAAAAATTATATTTAGAATGGGTGGATATCTCCCCGAAAATTATAAGTTTACAGGATAATAATACATTCTTTGAAGGAATGTCACTAATGTATTTCTTCATTGAATTCTCTATTCCATCGATCTTAAAATGGTCGATAGAAGTTAATACTACTTCTGATGGATTCCTGTGTTTACAAAGAACTTTTTATACAAAGTTCTGGAGTAAATTATTACAGAAAAATCAAGAAGGACATCTACATGGACAGGAGATTTTTGATTTGATAAATGTAAAGATAAGTGGTTATTGCAATTTAACCACAAATGAATCGCCGGCAATAAATGATTTTAGTCCATTCAAAAAAATTACTAGAAAACTTCAGTTGAAGAAGGGATTAATTTCAAAATCGGAAGCAATAGCTCTTTATATGGAGGAAGTAAAGAAAGATTTAATGAAAAATCTTGAAATGGAACTTAGAGATGATACTTCCATGGCGTCAGCTACTCATACCATTGATGAAGATGAAGCCTGTTTAGCTGGCGAAGGACAAGATGTGGATAGTGATGAAGAAATCGATATTGAAACTATCCTACAAAATTACCAAAAGCAAATAGAAGAATCTTCTAGTGGTGCAGCTGGCAAAGGAAAAGAAAAAGTATAGTAGCTGGCAGAATAATAATGGCAGTCATAAAAGCCAAGAAAAGCCAAGATAAGTTACTTTGATAAAGTTGTCGGCCACAGATAATGAGGCCAAAATACTTTATATAAAATACTAGGGAGGCCATTTGGGTGTGTTGGCCTCTTTAATGTATGAATGGCCATTTGTAAAGATGTGGGCCAATTTTCTTTTGTTTGTTTTTACCCTAAAGATTCCTTCCACCACTATATAAGGAAGGAAGTGTATTTAGTAAGACGTAGGTTTTAGTAACCCCCTCTCTCTCTCTCTAATCTTTGTAAAATCTTCTCAGTTTTGAAAGTTTGAATAAAATTTTCCATTTGGTTTTGAAGATATCTTCTCAGGTACTATATTCTCTATTATTTTGATTCTCTTTATGTTCATAAGCCCCATGATGGACTAAACTGTTTGTGTTGAACTGTAGCATACTAGGTTACTATAATAAGTTGGCATTGTGTCTATAAATGTAGACAGATTAAATAGTCAAATCAAGGTCAAATATAATTTTAAATAGGCCAGTTTATAAAAGGTCGCCGAAGGAATCCGTTGGATTACCCATGTGGAGGGCGGACCCGGATAGTAGGGACTTTCATACACTGTTGCCAGGCTAAAACTATATCGTAAAGGTTCCTAGAATCTGACTGTACGATCCAGTTGCCAGGCTAAAACTATATCGTAAAGGTTCCTAGAATCTGACTGTACGATCCGTTTCATTTTGGTATCAGAGCCATGGACTTATAGTAATTATAAGTGTTATAGTTCAACACATTTTGTTAAAAAATGAATATTATAAAGAAGAAGTCTACTGTTAAAAACAGTAGAAAAGAAGAATATGATATACCTCAACACTTAGATCTACTTGATAATGTCAAGCATAAAACTAAGAAGTTTTAATCACTTGAATGTCAAATTGTAGACATTTAATTCAAAATTTTAAATTATATCTTTTAATTTTTCTAAAAAATATATATCAATTATATGATATTTTAGTATCATATTTTACCAAAAAAAATTATGTGGACTTTGTTGCTCAAATTTTAAGCCTTCTAACCACTATCATAGTGATAAATAAGACTGTTCAAATAATCAAGGGTGAAGAATGAGAAAGTAATGAAATGCAAGTTTTTTTATAAAAAATAATCAAAAAATAATAGAAATAATTACCTAAAGTATGAAGATATCTCCATTTTTGAACCATCTCAAGTCTTTCATCATCCTTGTCACTATTCATATTGATTTTTTATTGCAATATGAATAGTGATACATGTAAAAAAATGAAGAATAAATAATAGTATATTTTAGAGAATTACTAAATGTGGCCTTCATCTGCTAGTCTTCCCAGTGCCACAATTATATATATCTCCTTCTATGTATCTTCTTCATCTGTTGCACTCTATGAATAGTGTTTTTCATATTGCTTTAACTTAATATTCAAAGAAAATAAGAACATTAAAATTATAAGATTAATTTTTTTTTTACTCCAATATTTCGAAAGAAATAAGAAAATGAAAAAGCAAAGCAGACTATGAATCACTAAAAATAAAATTCAGTAGAAGTAAAATTATAAAATAATCAAAAAGAGTCATACGTATGAAAAATACTTGCCTCCATCTCTTTCATATAAATTATGAAGAATTCTTACCTATGACTTTTCTCTCGTTCATCATTTGATTGTAAATCATTCTCACAAAAACACATTCAAATTTTAAGACACATTATTAAGACAATAAATGATGACTGAAAGTTTAATTTGAAATGAAGAAATTATAAATTTTTCATTAAAAAGAGCTTCAAGTTCATCACATTCAAACACTACCATAAACAATAATTTTGAAGCAAGAACATTTGTTGGCTTTTCTATTTTTTTCCTATTCATCACACTTTTACGGATCAAAAGGAAATGGAGGTGGGGTGAGGGCATTCCAAAGAAAGAGAAAGAAGATGGAAAGTTCAACAAAGAAGAAGAAGAAAAGGGTGATGCAATGGTGGTTGAGGCGGCAGATCCGAAGAGAAAGAAAGAGGGTGAGGTTCTAAGAGGAGAAATAGGGTCGAAATGGGGGTTTCGAAGAAGGAGAAATCAAAGAGGTGGGGATGGTGGTTGAGGGCAAGAGGGATGGTGGGGTGTGAGGAAGATGAAGGAAAAAAAGATTATTGGCTAAAAAGAAAAAAATGGGGCCCATTTATTATTTTTCTCTTTCATTTTTGCTATTTATGCGCAGTAAATTTTTTAACTTGCCACGTCAGCTGTTTGGGTGCATTTAAATTCACTTGAAAAGAGATAAGGGGGGTAAATAATTACCTGTAAAGTTAAAGTACTAAACTAAGTTTCGCTGCCAAGTTCAGGGGAGATTTTATGTATTTTCCCTTATTTTTTCCAGAGTTCATCTTTATTTTAATGAAGTTTTCAACTACTTTTAAATTTCAATTAATATTTCTACTTTTAAGAAAAAGTTGAATAAAAATAAAAGAATAATATTAATAGATTATCTTTTAATTAATGATTTTAAACATGTTTGGGGTGTCACACTTGACAAATCATTTATATTGAATTTGAGGGAGAAATTATTGTGCTCATATAGCAAGTCAAAAGGAGAAAATTCTCTTTCTAATATCATCATTTGTTCCCACCAAGCATATGTATTTTCATAACTTGAGCACTATTTTCTATCTCCTCTTTACAACATAACTTTATTTCTATATGTTTATTCACCTATTTCTTTACTATTTCCCTTTTCTTCTCTAAGTCTTTCAATTCGAAGTGCATAAGGACTTTTGGATCAATATCTGAGGCTAATCGAAAGTAAATAAATTAGGCTACATAATATGGTTGTCTAAAAAAATAGACTTATAGGCTCAAAAGAGTTAGCTAGAGAAAATGTGTAGGTAGGTATCACAACATAGTAAGCAAATGTAGGTTTAAGCAAGAAATGCCTTGATCACATCCAACAAGTTCAAACACCGAATTCACTTTTCACACACATGACAAGTTCTAGATGTTTCAATATGAACGAATGCACACTGCACACATAAGACATTAATAGTTTCAAACTTAGTTACCTAAAACTTTATCTCTACAAATTATTTAGAAGAGATAGTCCATGTATTATGTATGGTAATATTTAGTACTATGTTTAATTAATTCATGGATTAGTTATACATCCTACATGGTATTAGAAGATGCATTACTAATACCTTCCATTTGGAGGTACTGTAATACATAGAATTTAATACCATGGGATAAGTCTATGTAAAGACAAAAATATCCCTCAAATCATTTTAATTATTTTATTTATTTTCTTGATTTTATATTTTATATTTGTACTAGTAAATTTATTCGAATAAATTAGCTTACAAATTATTTAGAAAATGTTGGTTGTTACTAAATAAATCTAACAAATCAATACAATATTTGAAATGTGAGTTATCTAATATTTACTAATTCAAAAGGCATATATATCACCACATGACGTTTGTGATCTTAATTGAATAAATTATAAAATAACATGTATACTAAAACTACAACTTACAATTTTTATGTGTAAATGTAGATGATTTATTCAATTTTACTATTATTTACCATCTTTTCAGTTTAAAAGTAGATGTTTATCTTTTTAAAATTGAAAATTGATATTTTGTAAGTGATCAATTTGTTAAGATGACAATTATTTATCCTCAAATAAATCAAGTGAAAAAATAGCAAACATGACAACAAAATTGTTCTTCTCCTAGGGCTAGTTAGTTAGAACTAAGGCCATAGAAAAATAATATTGTCCAGTAATTATCTACCTTGACCCAATTACATAATAATTTAAGGGTATAATTGGAAAAAAGCTTTTTATAGAGTTTTAATCTAAACACAAGATAAAGTGGTAAACAATGAACCAGTTACTTGATAAAAATAAACTTTGCACCTTGCATTACCAATCCCTGCACTACTAACCCCTGCATTATTAATCCTTGTATTACTAATCCCTGCGTTATTAATCTTTGTACCAAACAAATAGTATGTGTTTCTATCTTTTTATGCTTTTCTGAAGAGTAAATTCTCATGAAGTCAAGAAAATTCATTATTTAGAGTACCTTATTACTACTGATGGAGTTCATTGTTCTAAAGTTTCTTTTAAAAAAACTAAACTAATTCAAAAATACTAAAAATTAAACAAAGTCGGTTCAAAAATATTACCCTTATGAAAAGTACTCAAAACAAAAGTCGAGGAATCCAAATAAAAATAAATCAATAAGAACATAAGATAATACAACAATATAACTAACAACTTATCAAAATATGCAAATACAACAACTCAGCCCAAAATATCTAGCCCAGAAATATGACACCCACAAGGCTTAACAAAATATATTAGAATACCAACATCATCATGATAACAGAACAAAATAATATAACTCGATACCGAAGAATATACAAGGAAATGAGAAAGGAATAAATTCTATCACATATATGAAAATGCAATACAAGAAAACATGTAATATTTCCTTCCATCCCACACTTAAATCATTGCATTGTTCACAATGTTCAAAATAATTCAAAACAAAAAAAGAAATAAAAAAGAGAGAAAATCATGACTCCCTGGTCCATTCTTGCTCCATGTTGGAGTCCTCCTTTTTCTACTTTCCTCTCCATCAATATAACAAATATCAATTTTTTGTGAGGGTCTTCGTAAATCATGTGAATGTGGGATAGGATATAGAGCATTTCCTTTTCGGATTCCTTCTTGAGGGCCCAACTTTGTCCTTACTTTTGTCTTGTTGTGAGCTCATTACCTAAAAATGTACACTATAAGACTTGTCAGAGTTCAGTTTAGATGATTAAAAAAATCAAAGGTCACCCAAAACTTAATATGCTGAAATGGTACTAATTGTATAGTTAGTTATGTACTCAAACCTTCCTAACTAATTTCAAGTGATCACTAGTAATCAGTTTCAACAATATTGAAGTAGTATTTATTAACCCGTCAAGATAATGAAATAATTTCAGAAGTTAAGCCCTAAGGCTTATCCTAATTTTATATTTCCTAGGCATATGCAAGTTTATTCTTCAATAACCAATAAAGTTCTAGCAAAATCCCATCAATATATGATAGAAAAGATATGCCTAATGCTAATTTCAAATAAATTTGAAGAATTAGGGTAAAATGGGATGGTTTAATTATCTAAATAAGATGTAATAATCCGACCCATTGTTACTAAAGGGCATCTCGTGTGGTATCCCAAAAGTCTAGAAGTGAGGTACACAAATTTTTAAAATTTGAGCACACAATGATTTTGACCCAAGCTGATGTAAGCCTGCCATAGTGGGAGGTTTCCTGCTATGATCACAACGCTTCTATAGTGGTCTAGTTGTCTCTATAGCGGGTTGATGAAAATTATGCAACCTAATTAATGCATCATTTTTTAGTTTTCTCTCACTTTTAAAAGGAGAAAATAGACGAGGGTTGTTCCAAAAACCCTCCAAAGGCACCCGGGGAAAGGGAAAAATAAGGTGGAAGAATTACCACATAAGGAAGGTGAAAACCTAAGAAATTTTGGTTCTTGTTCATCATAGGCTACTTCCGCGGAGTCAGAAGTTCATGGGCAATGTTTATTAATTGATGCTTAGCACTTAGGTAGGCTAGGTTTCCTTAAACTGAGTAGTTAAGACCCGTTTTTACTACATTATATTTGTAGATGCTCGTAGATTTTATCCATAGGCCTTCTGACACAGAGTCTAGATGGTTTTGGATTGTTGTTAAGGTGGGAGACAAGATAATGGCTAAGGGTGGTCCTCTCGTTCTTGTTTAGCCTTGAAATTCCTGGTTAGGATGGTTTGTATGATCCAATAGATATATATAGACATGTTTAATACATGTTGTATCGCTTGGGTATGCATAACGGGGAAACTATATGGAAGCATATGTAATGACAACATGTTGATAAACTCATGCAATGAACTTGTCACGCCCCGAGCCTACACCCTAGACGTGGCCGACACTCGAGAACCATTGCTGGTCCAAAAGCGAACACTTGGCCTGACTAACTACTTAGTGGAAGACTGACTCAAGCATTTAAAGGCTTAAACCAGAAGTAAATCATTAAAAGTGTAAAATGCTCATCTCATACTATCTGAATAATACTCAATGCATAATATATAGCAATTCAATAATTAGGAATATAATTTCAGAAAGAATCAGGAACTTAAGAACTCAAAATCAACTCATCTCAAGAATACTCAAATCTAAGGATAAAACCCTAGATTACTCATTTACTGATTTAAAAGTAGACGTAGGGTGTGAGAACGAAGTAGTCCAACACTATGATAGTCTTACATACTTGGAAAGAACAAAGTTCTTGGCGAAATCGATGAAATTTGAATTGAAAATCCTAGTTTTTCTCCTCTTGAATCCCTGCTCTAAGTCTTGAAGTGTTAAAAATGTAAAATAATATTTTAACATTGTTTAAACCCTTAATTAGGTTAAAAGGGTTGTGGTTTAGGCTTAAAAGGGGTGGGAATAGACTAAACAACCCTTTTTAAAAAGTCGACAAAAACTATCCACGGGACTATCAATGGTTCGTGGTTTGATCTACGGACCGTAGATCCCATCCATGAAATTTATATTGAATTTTTAAGGCTCAAAAGTCCATTTACGGGACCAAATGACGGCCCGTAGTAGTTCTTATGACTTGTGGAATGGATCTGTAGGAATAGGGTCTCAAAATTTGACTCCCGATATTTATCCGACGACTTGACAAGATGGGTCGTCATTCAACCTACGGCCCATAGGTTGGATCCGTCGTTCACAGACTCAGAAAACTCTAATATGACAGTCTCTGGTAAAATGACCATAACTTTTTACTTCGAACTCGAAATAAGGCAACTTAAGACCTTTAATTTGGTATCCAAGTAAAATCTCATATTGAAACTCAATCTGTTAGAAAGCTTTCAACTCAACTTTGTGTTACAGGATTCTAGTGACCTTAATTCATATACAAAATCATTCACACATTAAATAATTGACCTAAACGCCTAAGAACAATTAAGAATCACTTGGTACGACCTTATACTCAAATAAATAATTCTTCAAGTCTTAACTTAGAAATTTTTGGAGTGTTATAATAACTCCCCCTTAGGATCATTCGTCTTCGAATGAAGGCTGGACTGAGATTGAAAAAGAGTTACTCTTACTATCTTTCTGACTTCTGCACTTGCCTACTAACATAGGTGGAACTGATTCATACTAAGAGTTTTGAAACTGGACTCGAGCACACTTGACACGAAGCTCACATAAGATTTCAAGATTACAGGCTATGACATAAAACAAGGGTATACACGAAATAAAAATATGACTATTATGCCTTGAGTGATATATATGACTGGTAGGTTTTAAGCTTAGAAACACTACTTAACTGTGCTCTCCTTTCTAATTACTACATTTCATTAGCTGCAACTCCCAGCTCTCATTAAAGTGTATGACTACTCTTACAATGTCCAAGTCAAATCGCTTTATCTTACTATGATCAAGCCTAATCTATAATTCACAAGGTGACATGAGATGTTTATACTAATCTAAACCACAATATTCAGGTGTTATGCCTCTATAGGAAATCTCATCCTATGAATACTACTCCTTACGACTACATTCAACAAAACTTTGAGTCCTAGTCAAGAAGCATCTAATGCATCATGTATGCATCCACATGTAACAACACCACATTCAATCCTATTACTATAGACAATCCATGGATTCCTACTAACCAATCCTTCTAAGAATTCCTCATCCTTTCGTCATCTCTATCAATAGAAATTTCACGCATTACTATCAGAAACTAACTAACTACTCTCACCTAATTAAAACTTTATTTATCCTTCCTCCACTTTTATAACCATTGATAGAATAATCACACTAATGCTACCAACATAAGAAAACTCTAATACGGTAGTCTCTAGTAAAATGACAATAACTTTTTACTCCGAACTCAAAATAAGGCAAACTTGGTGGAGTTGGAAACAAGACACAAAGATCTTTAATTTGGTGGGTCAAGGTGCACCTAATTTGTTATATGCTAAGATATATGGTCATTTTAAATTGACCCAAGTAAAATCTCATATTGAAACGGAATCATTAAGAAAGCTTTCAACTCAACTTTGTGTTAGGTGATTCTAGTGACCTTAATTCATATCCAAAATCATTCACATACTAAATAATTGAACTTAACACCTAAGAAAAATTAAGAATCACTCGGTACAACCTTATACTCAAATGAACAATGCTTTAAGTCTTAACTTAGAAATTTTCGGGGTGTTACAGAACTGGTTATGTGACTTGTGGTTTCAAGTGTTATTGTTCATGATATTTGTGATTGTGCATGATTGTATGTGTTTGATGGCTGGATCAAGTACCACACTTGGTACAAGATATCCCCGTGGTTGGCTCAGATATCATGTTTGATATATACTAACAATTTGATCGTATATCATGCATAATATAGAGATATTCATATATAGTTGGTTCGAGTACCATGTCGGTACACTAATTATGGATGTGTTGGGTAACACACCATTATACTAATAGATTGATTTTGGGTTCCATGATAGGATCAAGTATGTGTTTATGGTTCCATGAGTGAACATAATTTTCTTTTTCATCGTATAATTGTTGCATGTTGGATCCTTGAGCAGTCCACATTACTTGAAAGATGAGTTGATCTCAGATATGACTTGTATGTGATCAGGTGAGACATGAGTTCATGTTAATGTGAGCTAGGGTAAGGACTGAGAGTCTGGTATATGTATCTCTTGTGATGGTTGGGGCATGTTATTTGTTTATGAATAACTCAGTACATAGGATTGTTTCAACTATTGGGTTAAGTTTATGGGGACTCAATTTTTAGTTGTTACTAATTGTGATTCTTATTTATCATGATGAACTTGGTTTTATAAATGATGTTGGGTTTAGTTTGGATGGATGAGTTGGTCTAAGATGCCAGTTTCATGTACTATTCCAAAAAGGTCCAGAGAGTTAGCATGTGAAATTGAGAGGGAAGAGTAGGTTGGTTGATTAGGCATTATGGTGGTCTTGTATTCGTGAATATTAATGTGGTAGAATGTTAGGCTATGATTTGGCATTATGATGCTCTTGTATTCATGAATATTAATGTGGTAGAAGGTTAGGCCATTGAAACGACCCCAAAAATGCCCAAAAATGTGCTTCGGAAACACCTATAATTGTAATTTCCATATATCTCAAAATCCGTGCATGATTTCGGAAATTCAACTTCATATTCTTATTCATGGGGTCAAATTGAGTGGGGAATGGGTCTAACCCGAATTTTAGAGCAACCGTATCAAAATTTGAAAATCGCAAAAAATGTGATTTGGAGGGTCAACTTTAAAGGGGCATATCTCTTAGCACACAAGGAACTAGAAGGGCCACAACCTATTAAATTAAAGCTGTTTGAGTTATCTTTCCAACGCACTTGGTTTCACCTTATTCCGAGTTAGGATGAGGGAGTTATGACCATTTTCGTAAAACTTGTCTGTGCAGATTTTCCAGTGAGCTATTTTTTTGAGGCGGGTTGAGGACGTTTTTTTATAAAAAGGGGATATGTCCCATACTTAGTCATTTTTTTTAACTTCAAAAACACTCTCTAAGCCCTCCCCAAAATTCCACCAAGATCCTCAACCAAATTCAAACATCTCAAGCTCTAATTCCGGATTCAAGACTCAATCTCAAGCTTCAATTCTCCATTCCAATCTTCATCAAGGATTCTCCAAAGTTGAGGTATGTGGGTTTGATTGTGGA
>JAJOOE010033700.1:0-10803 GCA_036250405.1 Solanum raphanifolium
TTCTCCAATCATGAAATCCCAAAAAATAACATCAAACAAAAAATCTTCTAGATTTTATCTTGTTGGTGTTCCTAAGCGAAAAGTGGTAATTTGGTGTTGAAATTAGACATCCAATCAAAAAGAAAAATCTTTGGCTGGGTACTTTTACCACTGTTGATGAAGCTTATGCAAGATACAAGTCTAAGAAGCTTGAATTTGAAGAACTGATCATAGCTAAAAAAGGATCAGATTTTTGAAAAAATTGTCAAAAAAACTTGTTCAGGTGATGGATCTAAATAGAAGTCATCAATGTGTGTTACTGGAAATTCGAATTCATCAAATGGAGTTGAGGAAAAAATCAAAGAAGAAATTGGGAATGAAACAGATGAAGAACTATTTAAGGGGACCTGGGTCAATATTTCAGAGGGCAGCGAAGTGAAAATTTCACATAAGTTAGAGGTTCCAGTTGTTGAAAACTATGAATATTTGGTTGGTGAATTTATTGCAATGGATGATCTTAGCATAGATAAGTAATTTTATGGTCTAAAAAAAGAGGGAAAAGTGGTCCAGAATAGCAATTATAAAACTATTGGGCGCAAAAATTTTAATTTTATAAACTTTCATGGGCTTTAGGTTTTTGTGATTAGATTTTTGATATAATCTATGTTGTTATGTTACAATAATTGTAAATTCAATGATTTACTTTTTAATGAATGAAATTGAATTTCTTTTTCTAAAAAAAATTAGTATGGTGATAGTGAAATGAAATTTTGTTTCTCCATTATTATTTATATATATTGTCTTTTTATTTCGGTGATTAGAATTTCTTTGATTCTAAGATATTTTTGTTATCATATTCTAAAAAAAATTTGGGAACCCTAACCACAAGATTACCTTATTTATTTTTTATTTTATCATTTTCACTTGCAAAATATTGCTTTGAAATATTTTTCTTGAAGTAATAAATTTATCAAAAATATTGCTTTTCCACTCTCTTCTTTATTGAAATACCCCCCACCCACCCACTGTAACGACCCGAACCGTCGTTATTTAGGAAAAACAAAACTTCACGAAAATACTGGGGCACTGTTCCGCCAGGGAGGGCCCGATGCCTCTAGGGCGGCAGCGCCACAGAGGGGTAAGTAGCTGCCAGAGCGGGTTAGGCGAAGCAGAATATAATAATGCGAAGTCTTATTTTCTCCTTCTTCCGAAAACACCTAAATTAGACGTAAATCACCCCAGAAATCCTCCAAAAGCTGCTCTAGGCTAGGGAAAGAAGGAGGAAGAGAATTCTAGTGTAAGGAGATCCATCACTTGCGGATTCTTGGCAAATTTCACCGTCTTGTCACCCGAAAACCTGAATTGGAGTTATATTTCCATGTAGTAGTTTGGCGTCCAGGTAGGGTAGGTTTATTTAATTGAGTTGTTTCAAATTCTTTATTCAATGTGTAGTATGTTGAAATTGACGGTAGAATTCATGCTAGACTTTTTGTGCACCGAACTAGGGTTGGTTATGTGTATATCCTTAAGTGGTTCATTAGACGTATACCGTATGAGGAAGCCCTAGTTTGTGGAATAGGGTTGAGGTGATGGTTGTGATTTCATGTTGTGTGATGTATGTTTGTTCTTGCTTCATTATGATACATGGATGTATGCGAATGTTACATTATTGATCACCCTAATCGTACATGAAGATAGACGGATAACTGAATGCCATGAATCATGACTTGATTGTATAATTATGAAAATATACTTGTGATTGTGATTGTGGCTTGTTGAATGTATCGGGTGTTGCGTTCCGACACAGTAACTGGGATCGGTGCCATGTACCAGCATAAACATTGGAACAGGTGTCACGATCCGACACACTAACTTGGAACGGGAACCACATACCGGTACACTAACATTTTGGGTGTGGGTTCCATGAGAGGGCCATTGACTTGTATTATCCATGTAATTGCTTGTATTATTGATAATGTGTAATTGGGCATGTTTCCTAAAATGATTGGTGGATTGCACATTATGTTCTTATAGGTAGGGGTTACGATGTTGTAAGTTAATTGGAGATATCTGGTTGTGTAATAAATTGTGAATGGTAGAGTCCCAATTCAGTTGTAGTATGATAAGAGGGAACTAAGGGTCCCGGTGCTATCCTTGTTATTTTGAATGAGGTCATGGTTATTATTGTTGAGGTTAGGGGATGGTAATATAAATGGACAGTAAGCATCGATAGGCGTAATGTGGGGACATAAGTTGAGTAGATATGGGGAAAACGTAAGGTTGTACCGTGAGTGGTTGGTCAGGTTGGTAGATGGGTATCAGGAACTTTCCTTAGAGGGTTGATTGATTGATTGGTTGTAATCACGAACGAAGTAAGTAAGGGGTTAGAGGCACCACACGGATGAATCCTACTCTGTATTTTCTAGCTGACAGTCATTTGTCTAAAGAGAATAAACGTATAGCAGGGTAGTCAAAACAAAAGGGTGGAAGAGCGATTAGTCTTATTGCATGATTCGAGAGTTGATTTCTTATATTATGCGGTGAGTATTCGGGTTGACCGATGATGCCTACCATTACATGTGGTTATACTAATACTACTCTAGCTATGCCTTTTTGGCATAGTCTGGTTGCAGGATCAGTGATGTTTCATAGGTGAAGGCGAAGAAAATCTCCAGCAGCTTCTATCTTTCCTTCCGCATGGTGGAAGGTATGTCTTTTTGTTATCATGTTTTACGTTCTACGCTTAGTAGCTCTTGTACCTATTTAGACTAGATCACTGGGGGTGTTAGTTACTTTACAAGTTTTAACCTTGGGCCATTTTAAACACTTGTTTTTATAACAACATTATATGAACTTCCTTATCTCGACAATTTTCTTAATTTTCTGCATGATTTTAACTATTAGGAATCGAGGGTTCTCCTATCTAGGTGTTAGAGTAGGTGCCCGTACGGCCTGACGGGTTGGGTCGTGACAAATTGGTATCAGAGCCCAGGTTACCTGTCTCCCCGTACAGGAGCAAATGTCGAGTAGATACCTATGGATGGGTGTGTTGAGGTCCACATATAATCCTCAGGAAGCTATGAAGCATTCTAGGAAGTTGTCCCATATTTTCTCTTATTCTGTGTGAGTGTCGCTTGTGGTATGAGTTGAGTCCAATTGGTATCTCCCAATTCCAATTGGTATCTCAACAAAGTGAACTAGACACCGTAGTTATGGCTGAAGGAACACAAGCAAGGTAAATTGGAACTGAGAAGGTTCCAATTGGTATCGGCCCCTAGGGGTTGTATAAACGCAATGATGCCCATTAATGGTCATCTATGGAACAAACTAATTAACAATTTGGACTTTTCTGTGAGTTGTAACTTGAAACTGTGAATGTGTGGTTCTTGTTGTCTGAATTAACTGTGAATGTGAAAGTTGTATTTGCTTGGATGTGATGATATGATTATGTGCACAGTAAATGCATGTCTGAACTTTGATATGTTCAATATACTGGTTGGATTATTGAAATTATGCAAGTTGTAACTGATTGAGTATCGAGAAACTCGTTGTGAAAAGAAAGTCATGACTAAGTTTGGTGCGAGGGTCTAGATAATCTACAAGGCGATTCGTAAACAGAATTTGGACGTGCGTTGTGACCAACTAATAACCGTGTGAATGTCTGGGTGTATCTTGTGGATGAGTGTGTTGTAGTATTGAAGTAATGTGAAGGGATTTTGAAGCGTGTATCATTGGGTTGATTCAGGGTAGGCGATGATTATCCTAGCAAAGGGGATTATCCTAATTGCCTAGTTGTAGCCGGGGAATCCAGGGGAAAGTTAGGAAAGAGAAGAACCCTAGAAAATTGTTGGCAGGGATTCTAGTTCCGTCTAAGCCGCTGATGCGGGATCATTCTCGCCAGGGCGAGAATTCTCCCACCTGAGAGGGACAGGGCGAACCAGAATCTCAGCCCTGTCTCCCCTACTCTTCCTAGTCACATACATAGGCCTCGAATAGTATCCGAGCTAACCCCTGCAATTCAACCAAGTACTCAGCGATAAATCAGTAAGTCATAAACCTTAGCCATCAATTATTAGCTGTGAAAAACAGCAGAAGAACCAGTATCGATGTGATACAAAATATATAAGGAAAAACTAAAGGGAATCTAGTATTTTTCATTACAAGCCCAAAAAGGGGCGAAAAACCAAATGAGGGTCCTTGGGAATGGGAAGTGTCGCTCTAGGATACCATGTCCTCAGGGGTTGTCTCGCCGGCCCAGGCGTCACTCAACCAGGAGAACTCCCAGAAGTCCTCCGGCTTAAGTGTAGGGAGCTCTTGCTGGGGGGCGACACAGGAGAAAATCACCTTTAGAGTCTTCCATATCCGACTTAATAGGTGATCTCTCTCTAAGTTCTTCTTCCTCTCCCATCGTAGCTAACGGCGGAGCATCTCCAAATCAAGGGGGGTGGAAAGTGGAACCGGTATCGAGGTACTAGCGTGGAAGCCTCCAAGTTTCCTCCGAATAGGTGCCAAATCCTCCTCCACCCTTACACCTGAGAGTAGGGACTGGGACTCGGTGGGAAGAGTGTCGTCACCTGCACCATCGTCTCCTCTCTCATCATCCGCCTCCGCAACCGCCTAACTGCTGCTAGCCCGACCTGTCCTCCTCATCTTGCTCCTAGAGGTAGAACCCTTCCTAATTAAAAGAGGGTGAAAAGGGGGATCCATGGGAAGTAACTCATCAGCATCTAAGAGTGGCACCCCCTCTCTCTTGCACATCGTTGTCACTGGCCCAGGTAGGAAAAATGCCTTCTGGTTTCCCCGATAGAACACCTTCCACTTCGAGATGATCTGTGCGACCAAATTGAGTCTGATACCCTGAATAGCACACGCCACCACCAAGGCCTGAGGGAGGTCACGTCGGTCCGGTTGCCTAACGGGCGGATCCTCCTAGGAACCAAGTGCAGCAACCTCTTAGCATATGGTGACCAGTCCGCACTAGTGAGGCCCTCTGTAGTAGGCCAGTACACCCTGTCCCGGCGCATAGGCTCGATCATAGCATCCCTCAGCCAGCCCAAATCAATCTCTCTTAATTTGGCCTCGTACTCAACATCGGAGCGTCCGGCACCTCGAGCACATCGTTTATGTAGGAAGCATTTATGGGAATGTCCACTCCCCATATGCTCATGGTAGGGTTAGGATCGTCCCAGCGGACGGTAGGAAGAACAACATAGAATTCCCGAACCCTTGTGGAACGCGCAGCGGGGGGAACCTTGATCAATGGAGCCCAGCCAAAATTCATAAGACAAGTATAGAAGTCAGGCACTTTCTGGTCAAGCTCCAGTAAATGGAAACCCCGCTCGCAGCAGAACTTGACGTTTCGGTGATCATGTTACCGTTCCTAACTAGCAGCATTGGGGAATCAAACAAAAGGAAGATTTTCTTCGTTAATTTAAGCAATTTAAATAAGCCTGCAAAAGCCTATAAGGATACGTTAGAACATCATGGGACTAGACAATACCTGGTTCAATGAAAAAGGAAAATTCTATCGAAAATGGTGTCCCAGGCAACTGTTTTCCCAGGTCCCGCCATAGCGGCTAAACTCCCGCCAGAGCGAGATGATGGAGGCCACCGCAATGGGATGGAGGCCGCCAAAATGGCCTTCATATGCGATGAACATCAAGCACGATCATGGCGCCTTTTCATCCCAAAACCCCTGTTTACAACAGAATTTTAGCAGATAAGTACCTATAAAGTACCCTAGTACCTAAACTTACTATCACTTTAGCTAAATAACCCCTAAACGATGTCCAAATCTGAGTTTTATACCAAGAGGACCTTTTAACTTCCCCACCATTTTAGTCCGATTCGACCTTATTTTTGTGAAATCCTCATGCCCAGGACGCTGTGGAGACATTGGGGACGTGAGGGAAGTGCCCATGTTACGTTTTTCTATCAAACTAGCAAACTATGTTCATTTTCAAAAAACTACCCGAAAAGCATTTCTAATCAATTAAGTAGCAGCATGCAATTGTTGTTAATCAAGTATTGAAGTAAAGAGCGTAATGAAAAATAAATTTACCTTAGAAATAACGTTCGAAGCATGTGAATCGAGAGGATTTTGGGAAAGTTTGAGTGAGAAAAAGGGAGAAATGAGGGAATCATACCCCATTCCCCCTTTACTGTTTACAATCTTCCGCTACAGCAGAAGATGTCTTGCCACAGTGGCCCCACCCTAGCAGGAGGCATGTCGCTCTGGCGAGATCAGGCTGTGTAAATGGGATGCGTTTTTTTCTTCGTGTGTTGCCTCAAATTCCTAACCGGCTCTTTGAGTATAGCACATTTCATGTTTCGAATTTTGAAAAGTCACCATCCGTCGTGGTTCCGTAATACACCAGTTCATTAGTTTAAAAGTACTCTGAGATAGGACGTGTGATGATCCGTTCACTAGTCATTTGGGAACGAACGAGAGGTAAATTGGTATCTATTGTAACGATCCGAACCGTCGTTATTTAGAAAAAAACAAAACTTGCGGAAAATGCTGAGGCACCTGTTCCGCCAGGGCGGGCCAGATGCCACTTGGGCGGCAGTGCCACATCAGGGAAAGTAGCCGCCAGAGTGGTTTAAGCAAGGCAAAATGTGATAATGCGAAGTCTTATTTTGTCCTTTTTCCAAAAAAACCTAAATTAGACGTAAATCACCCCCCAAAAACCCTCCAAAAGGTGCTCAAGCTTG
This sequence comes from Solanum raphanifolium, assembly GCA_036250405.1. Taxonomy (NCBI): domain Eukaryota; kingdom Viridiplantae; phylum Streptophyta; class Magnoliopsida; order Solanales; family Solanaceae; genus Solanum; species Solanum raphanifolium. The sequence goes on from JAJOOE010033700.1 coordinate 6,694, forward strand.
GGAAAGAAGGAGGAAAAGAATTCTAGCGTAAGGAGATCAATGACTTGTGGATTCTTGGCCAATTTCACCATCTTGTCACCCAGAAACCTGAATTGGAGCTATAATTTTGTGTAGCAACTTGGCGTCCAAGTAGGCTAGGTTTATTTGATTGAGTAGTTTCAAATTTATTATTCACTGCGTAGTATGTTGAAATTGATGGCAAAATTCATGCTTAGGCTTTTTTTGCACCGAACCAGGGTTGATTATGCGTATATCCTTAAATGGTACATTAGACATATACCGTAGGAGGAAACCCTAGTTTGTGGAATAGGGTTGAGGTGATGGTTGTGATTTCATGTTGTGTGATATATGTTTGTTCTTGCTTCATTATGATACATGGATGTATGCGAATGTTAAATTATTGATCACCCTAATCGTAAATGAAGATAGACGAATAATTGAATGCCATGAATCATGACTTGATTGTATGATTATGAGAATATACTTGTGATTGTGATTGTGGCTTGTTGAATGGATCGGGTGTTGCGTTCCGACACAGTAACTGGGATCGGTTGCCACGTACCAGCATAAACATTGGAACAAGAGTCACGATCCGACACATTAACTTGGAACTGGTACCACGTACCGGTACACTAATAGTTTGGGTGTGGGTTCCATGAGAGGGCCATTGACTTGCATTATCCGTGTAATTTCTTGTATTATTGATACTGTGGAATCGGGCATGTTTCCTAAAATGATTGGTGGATTGTACATTCTATTCTAATAGGTGGAGGTTATGATGTTGTAAGTTAATTAGAGATATCTGGTTGTGTTATAAAATGTGAATGGTAGAGTCCTAATTCAGTTATAGTATGGTAAAGGGAAACTAAGGGTCCTGGTGCTATCCTTGTTATTTAGAATGAGGTCATGGGTATTATTGTTGAGGTTAGGGGATAGTAATATAAATGGATAGTAAGTCTCGATAGACGTAATGTGGGGTCATAAGTTTAGTAGAGATGAGGAAAACGTAAGGGTGTATCGTGAGTGGTTGGCCGGGTCGACAGTGGGGTATCAGGAACTTCCTTAGGTGATTGATTGATTGATTGGGTGTAATCACGAACGAAGTAAGTAAGGGGTTAGAGGAAAGTGAACTAGTTTGATGTTAATAATCCGGAAAGGTAAGGGTAGTCAAAACAGAAGGGTGGAGGAGCGATTAGTCTTATTGCATGTTTCGCTAGTTGATTTCTTATATTATGCGGTGGGTATTCGGGTTGACCAATAATGCCTACCAGTACGTGTGGTTGTACTGAGACTACTTTTGCTATGCCTTTTTGGCATAGTCTGGTTGCAGGATTAGTGATGTTTCATAGGTGAAGGCGAAGGAAATCTCCAGCAACTTCTATCTTTCCTTCCGCATGGTGAAAGCTGTGTCTTTTCGTTATCATGTTTGACGTTGTACTCTTAATAGCTCTTATACTTGTTTAAACTAGATCTCTGGGGTGTTAGTTACTTTACAAGTCTTAACCTTGAGTCGTTTTAAACTCTTGTTTTTATAACAACATTATATGAACTTTCTTATCTCGACAGTTTTCTTAATTTTCCGCATGATTTTAACTATTGGGAATCGAGGGTTGTCCTATCTAGGTGTTAGAGTAGGTGCCCGCACGGCCCGATGGGTTGGGTCGTGAAACCCACCCACCCCCACCCCTTTTTTTTAAAAAAAAATATCTAATCATGAAATTCCAAAAAATAACATTAAAAAGTTGTGTGAGATTGTATTCTTTTGGTGTTCGAAAAAAATAAATGATAACTTGGTGCTGAAATCAGACACCCAATCTACGAAGATTTGGTTGGATACTTTTACCACTGTTGATGAAGATTCTGAAAGTGACAAGTCTAAGAAGCTTGAATTTGCAGAACTAGTCATAACAAAAATGCAAAATCAATTCAGATTTCTGAAAAATCTGACAAAAGAACATGTTCGAGTGATGAATTTGAAAAAAATCATCAATGGGTGTTACTAGTAATTTGAATCCATCAAATGGAGTTGAGGAAAAAATCAAAGAAAAAATTGGGAATGAAATGGATGAAGAACTATTTAAGGAGACCTGAATGAATATTTCAGAAGGTAACGAGGTGAAAGTATCACATAAATTAGGGGTTTCAATTGTTGATAATTATGGATACTTGTTGGGTGAATTTAGTATCTTGAATGATCTTAGCATATATATGTAATACTACGGTCCAAAAAAGGGGGGAAACGGATCTGAAATAACAATTCTGAAACTTTTGGGGTACAAGTTTTTGATTTTAAAAACTTCCCGGATCTTAAGGTCTTTGTGATTAGTTTTTCTACATAATCTATGTTGTTATGTTACAACAATTGTCAAATTAATGTTTTACTTCTAAATGAATGAATGTAGGTTTCATTTTTTAAAATTAGTATGGTGTTAGTGAAATGAAATTTTGTTTCTCCAATAATAAAAATAATTGTGATTTTGTTTTGGTGATTAGAATTTCTTTGATTTTAAGATATTTTTTTATCATAATCAATAAATAATTTGGGTACCCCTAAATCCGAAAGATTACCTTTTTCAGTTTTATTTTTTGTCATTTTCATTTGTAAAATATTGCTTTCAAACTTTTTTCTTCAAGTCAAAAATTTATTGAATACAATTATTTTTTATGAGTAAGAGTAAAATCAGTGTATATTTGTTTTCTTTCCTTTGCATTTCAGCAATAAAATTACAAGGAATATGCTATATTTTTCTTCACCCATAGTTTCTTTCTTATCTCTATTTGTACAAAAAGTAAAAATTATTCATTCACAATTTAAATTTGACACTTCAACCCTAATAGTTCTTCTCAGTAAACTTATTTTCACTTGCGTTCAATTAAATTCGTTAAAAGAAATATGGACAAAATCTAAATAAAAAATTTTTAAAAAAAAGAAGAAGAAGAAGAGATTTTTGCTTAAAATGAATCGACTTGCCTTAGGCCAAAAAGATTGATTAGCCCAACAAGCATTTTTATTTGTTTCCTTTGCCCCTACATAATCTTTTATTGCAACTTGTTTTTATGTATATCGATAAGGTAGAAGATTATTAGGTAGCAGTGTTTTATTTTATTATCCTTCTATTTTAGTAGTCACCGTTGGAGTTTTACTTCTGTAGTTTCTTATCCTTTGATTTCTATTACTGTCTATTGTCTCTTTTTACTTTGATTATCATATTATTTTGTTGTAGTTACTATTTTGTTACTATATACTTGTTGTTTTTGTTACTATCAGTCTGATTCTTATGCTTTCGTACTTCCTTTTTTGGATTGCTTTGAAATGTTTTTTTCTTGAATCGAGAATCTATTGAAAACTACCTCTTAAATAACAGTAAAGTTTGCATATCTACATTGGACATGTTGTTGTTAGCTCATATTGGGTTTGGATTATGTACATTGAACATGTTGTTGTTGTTAGATCATATTATGTTTGATACAAAAACTCAAATGGATTATAACAGTATGTTACAATGGATTCAAATTAAAGGTAAATACAACTAAAATACCCATATCATAAAGAGTACACAAATAATCTTCATGAAAGAGTACAACTAAACTCACACTTTCAATAGTTTAGGTATGAAACTCAAAAAAAGGGGATAGTTTAGGTGTGTTTTTGACACTTATCTCTATATCTAATAACATATATTGTATAAATATAATAACACACACACACACACACACACACACACACATATATATAAAGCCTTTTTGTTGTACAAGTTATAGAATTTCACATAAATTTCTGACTTCGTTACTATGTTGATAAAAAATGTAGCATGTAGATGTGTTGTTGTATAGGACAATAAGATACTCCATTTGTCTCCTTCTTTTTCTTTTTTTTTTGGTCCGTTCAAAAAAAATGTAAATTCTTATATTCAAAATAACTTCACATATTTTAATTATTTTCTTTTATAATGAATGATAATGTAATTATATTTGTCTCCTTCATTTTTATTTTTGGTCCGTTAAAAAAAACGTAAATATTTATATTCAAAATAATTTAACATATTTTAATTATTTTATTTTATAATGAATGATATGATTTTATAATTACGTAAATATTTATAATCTTAA
>JAJOOE010033701.1:0-16677 GCA_036250405.1 Solanum raphanifolium
AAAAAAAAATGGGGCGGGTGAACAGTAAAATTAGCTACTGGAAATTGTCTTTTTCTGCCGGACGGATTTTACGAAAATGGGCATAACTTCTTCGTCCGAACTCCGAATGAGGTGAAACGAATTGCGTTAGGTAGCTAACTCAAAGGGCTTTCCATGGATATGTTATTGGCCACCAAATAATTTGTGTGCTAGTAGATATGACCCTCCAAAGTAGACCCTCGAAAAAGGCTTCACTTGGAAATTTCGGATTTTGATACGGTCGCTCTAAAATTTGGGTTAGACCCATTCCCCACTCAATTTGACCCCCTAAACAAGAATATGAAGTCGGATTTTTGAAAAACTAAACGGATTTTTATATTTATAGCTAAACAAGTTTCCTGTAACTTCCGAAGCACATTTTTAAGAACTTTTTGGGTCATTTCACTACTGCTTGTGCTAAACAGAGGAGGAGATGAGCATTAACAGAATCAATGGCAGCCAAGTGGGCCACGACGATGATGTTGGAAACTTCAATAACATTAATGACCCAGTACAAACGGGTGGTGTTGAAGCCATTCGTTTACCTCCAGTTAAGGGAAACGTTGTTTTTCACATCACAAGCACCATGCTTTAGCTTTTCAACTTAAGGGTTTATTTGGAGGTCTGGCTCATGAGGATTCTCATGAGCATATCAGAAAATTTGTTGATGTCTGTGGACCGTTCTCATTCAAGAACATATCACAAGAATCGGTCCGTTTGAGGTTGTTCCCATTTTCTGTTATGGGCGAGGTAAGCAAGTGGTTGGCGGAGTTACCAAGAGATTATATCACTTCTTGGATGGAGCTGATCACAATATTCCAAGTGAGATTTTCCCTCCATAAAAGATGATGACTCTTAGGGACAACATCCAATGTTTCAAATGCTTTGAAGGGGACTCGATCCACGAAACGTGGCTAAGGTTTAAGAAGTTGGTTCTGCAATGCCCAACAATTTGTTGCTGCAATATTTCTATAGGAGCCTTGACTCGGTGAACAAAGGATTTGTTGATCAACTTGTTCCCGGTGGTATAATGCAACAATCTAATGAAGTAGATTCCTCACTCCTTGATTTCATGATGAAGATCAACAGTGCATGGTACACTCGTGAGGACTAGGTCTCTCCTCTCAATTTTAGAAAGACAAAAGAATAGCTGGAAAAAGATCAAGAGAGAGACCAAAACATGGCAAATATGATGACCCTGCTAGATATCTTGGCTAGAAATCTCATGGGTCTTGGTACGAAGAGTGTTAATATTATGGGTGTTGATGAAGTGAAGCCTAATTTGAAGCGCATTACAATGAGAAAGTGAACTTCCTAGCCAACCAAGGAGGAGTCTATCATGCTAACTACCCAAGATCGGGTGGAAATCAAGGTTGGAACAGAGATGAGGGCTGGAGAGACCGTGACATAGATTTGCGTGATCGAAATGCCACTTGGAAGGAAAGAGAGGAGGAGAAGGATAGGTATGTTCCTCCCCATGAGCATGAAAAGCCTAAAGATTCTGAGGGTGGTCGTACGGAAGATATGCTCTCACGCATTCTCAACCAGGTTGAAGGGTCCGATAAAGTGTTGAAAGAAATGAAAGAGGATGTATCAACTCTCAACCTAACGGTGACCTCTCACTCAGTATCGATTAAGCGTCTGGAGACCCAAGTGGGTAAGATTTCTTCACATATGAACCCAAGACAACAAGGGGGTTTCCTAGTGATACTATGGCAAACCCCAAAAATGAAGCTTAAAATGGGTACCTGCGTCATTCCATGACATTAACTAAGGCACTTCTTGGGAGGCAACACAAGTTTTTAATGCTTTAAGATTGATTTTGAATAAGGGTGTGGATTGTGCAGGTTGAAAAGTGAAATGTGTTTGAGAATGTGAAATTTGGTGAGCCAAGAGTCCAGTTGGTGGCTCGCCGAAGAGGTCTCCGAGCCCTACTTGGACCGTCGTTGGACCCACAAAAATTGAAGTGGAAGTCTGTAAAACTTGGCGGGCGAATTGCTGAATCGGCGAGCTCAATTTTGTTCGTCGTTTGGAACCCTAAATTGAGTGGAAGTCTTGTAAAACTCAGCGAGGTAAGTTAAAACTCGGCGCATCATCGAGTGGTGCTGCGTGGTCGACTAATACCGCCAAAAGGGCCACGAACTAAAAGTTTTTAAAAGGCCAAATGGCTTAAAATTTCAAAATCTTTCATATTCTCTCATTTCTAAACCCGTAAACTCTTACCCGTACTTTAGAATTCCCATATTTTACTAATTTTATTCATTTTTGTGTGTGATCTCGTGCTCGGATTTGGATTACTTTGCCGCCTAGCTTATCAAATTCTCTATTTGGCACTCAAGTTTGTTTTCTGAACCCCAAACTTTTGATTAGTGGTTGAACTCGAATTCTTTCGGTCAATATGTGTTGTTATGTGTTGGGTCTGTGTGTAAATTTTGTTTTATGTGTTGGATTGCCTAATATGTGTTTTGAAATTTTGCTTAATTGCTTAAAATAATGAGTCCCCGTGTTTAATGCGTTAAAACCGATTCTAAATTATTGGGTTACGGTTATTCTATGTTGGGTCTAGTTGGGTGAAGTTTGTGTAACGCCAAATTGATCCAAATTCGTAATTTGCCCAATGATGGAGCGGTTGACGTCATTCTTAAGGGCAAAAGTCATCAAATGGCTAATTTTGGCCAAATCGGGGGATATCTGAGTACCTCGAAGGCATGGGTCCTATAGGTTAGAATTGAATTTTGTAGTATGTGTGTTTGATTTTGATTTCAAAGGCTTCAAATTTGATTTTGGAAAACGGGGTTGAAATTTAGCACGTTGGGCAGTTTGGTGAGCTAGGTCGAGCTCGCCAAACGGTTCGGCGGTTCGCCAACGTCCCCCTTAGATCGCCCTTAATTTCTTAAATTGGTTAAGTTGAGTCTGTAATTTTGGTCGGAAGCCTGAGCTCGCCAAGCTCACAAGGCGACTAGCCAAAAGGTTCCTTTGATCGCCCTTTTTGCGTCCCAAACCCCTAAAACAAACTGTAAAATTCACCGGGCTAGTCTGAGCTCGCTGAGTAGTGTCGATGATTCGCCGAAGGGCCATGGATATCACCGACATGCCTGATTTCTGGAAATTTTTCATGTTGGTCCTTTCGGCAAGCCTAAGTGACTCGTCGACTAGTTCGGCGAGTCTTTCTACAACTTGAATTATGCAAATTTTCTTGAATTATTTCTAACTCTTTTTGATGTATTTTGTAGATATGGCTAGGACTAATTTGGGTGAAAGTGGAATGCCGCCCCGCAAATGAGCACGGGGTATTGTAATTAATGAGGGAGTAGTTGCTTCCTCCAAAAAAGGCAAGAAAGCACCTCCGAAGGGAGGCAAAGGCAAGGGAAAAATGTCTGTATCTAAGAGACCGGAGCACAACTCCGACAGTGATGGGGAGTCTTTTGATTCTCGAGCCTCATTCTCCGAGACAGAGGATGACCAATTACTATAGACCCGGCGAGCATATATTGATGCAAAGACTCGCCAAGATCTATTTAGGATTCTGGAGTCTACCCCTCCTGCTATATATACAATGCCAACTCCGGCAAAGACGGTGGTTCCAGCACCACCAGTTCAAGGTCCTCCTCCCCGGTTACTCATCTGGTTAAATGTTAAGGGATTGAAGACCATCCTGCAAGACAAGAGATTGTCCACGGATGGTGTGGTGTGCAGATACCCTCTTGTATGGGATACACTCCGGTTCCACATGTTTCAAATATTCACCAAGCCCCGTGGCCAATATATTCCCATATGGTTCTGAGAGTTCTACACTGCGTATAGTGACTTAGTACCCCAGGGTAAGAACAAGGATAGTGCCTTCAGACCGGTGGAGTATATGATGGTACGGGGGAGGACAGTGAGATGCAGCAGTGATGATATCAATGATGCACTTGACAGGGCTACAGGTTTTTGAGCATGAATACCATAGCATGACAACGATACATACTCTAGATGACCTTAAGGGCTGGCTAGCTTTCTTTATTTCTAATATCACCCCAAGGTAGATTGAGGCCGGAGCCCCCATTGAGAAGAAATACATGAATATAGTAGCTCGATATTGGTTCAGGTTCATCAATAGCTCTATCAGGCCATCGCAGAATGAGTCTATCCTCCGCCACCCAAAGGAATTCTGCCTCGGATCGATCATAGCTAGGAAGAGGTTGAACTTGGGGTTGATTATAGAGAAGGGGATAGCTATAAGGGCCAAACAGCACCAGACATCCCTTCCATTTACAATACTTATCACTGAGTTATGTTGGCGGGTTGGAGTTCCTATTCATGAGAATAGGGATGTTGAGGTTACACCTACTTCCTCTACCGACATCTGGCATATAGAGGCCTAGTAAACACCGGAGGAGGCAGATAGAAAGAGAGCAGCTTCAGTAGATACATCCCCAGAAGTTGATGTTGAGTCTATACCTACAATCTTTGCCTACCTCGACCTCCAAGCCTTCATGTACATCTACTTCTACTCATTCCCAGGCCCCATGTTCTTCTACTGCCTTCTAACCTCCTAAAGCTGCTTCAGGTACAACTGCCTCGAGGACTCCGATCACTCAGGCCATGCTCCTCAAGATAGGGCACCTAGCCCATTCTGTCGATGTGCGGGATTCCCGACTAGAGGCCGAGGTGCCCTAGATGATTGAGAGAGGCATTTCAGCTACACTGACACCCCTCCAGACTTCCATTGATTCTCTCACGGCGAGAGTCAAGATTTATGAGAAAGGAGAGGGGGTTACTACTGAGGTCACGACTTTGAAAGCCGATGTGTCAGAGCTACGGAAGGATGTGGACCATATGAAGTCCATAGACTTCACCTCACTGTTTGAGACAGCCGAGGGTACAGATATCCTGACCCATTCTGATATACCTCTGTCTACCACCAGAGATGATACTATGAAAATGTGGCTTTTGAGTAAGAGTCTGAGACAGATGAAGAGCAACTAGATGTTGAGGAGGCGACCATTTATAAGGATTTGCATGATTTGGAGGAGACGATTGTACAATCAGTTATTCAGACATCATTGACAGATACCTCCAGGGTAGGCTCTAGTGGAACTAGTGTTGATGTTGCACTGGGCACTGATTCCCTACCCCAGACTGAGATCCCGGGCACTGATGCCCAAACAAATGGAGTGACTGTGATGCAGACTTCATCCAGGCTTAGCTTGGCAGGATGACATTTTTACCTCCCTCTCTGTTGTTTTTATTGATTATCTTTGTGTTAGTTGCATTTGAGGACAACTATTTTTCTTTTGTGGGTGGGGTGAGGTATTTCAATACCTACCTCTTGTGATTACATTTTATGTGTATATATTGGGTTTTGTGATCTATATTTGTGTTTTGATCTTAATCTTGTGGATGTTTGAGCTTGTGGCTCATTGTTTTTAATGGAAATGGTTTTTAACCTATTTTGGAAATATGTGCCACCTCTAATGTGTGTGATTGTGGTTGTTGTTATGCAAATTCGAGTATCGGTTATGATCAATACCGATGAATTGAATAGTGCTCGTAATTGAACGAAATAAGTGTGCGTCTACAATGAGGCCAAATGAAGTTGCATAGACAATGTGTGAACTTTTAGCATCTCGTTGTGACTAGCCGATTATCGAATGAGTCGCTTGTGATGAACATTGCACACTAGCTAGAAAGTGTGGAGTCTTGTTTGATATTGGTGTCAAGGCCTTGTGTGATGAGCTTACCTTGACCATTGTGTGTGATGACACCTAGAATTTGCCCCGTTGGTCCGGTTGACTAAGTGATGCAAGAACTTGAAATGATCTTAGGCAACCATTTTAAAGAGTGAAACAATTTGACAATATACCTCTTTTGTGTCCATCCTTGTGAGATGTGTGAACCTTGCTTGAACCCTCTTGAGCCTTATCCCTTTCTTAGAAGAAACTTGAACAATTGTGACCCCTCTATATCCATTCACCCATAACTCTCATGAAGTGTGGTTTGTTTTAATAGCCATCTTACGCCTAAAGCCTAAGTTGGGGGTGTGGTGAAAAGAGAAGGTAAATCAAGAAGTGTGAAAAATATGGAACCTCTCCATGAAAAAAAAAGAAAATACGATAAGCAAAGGAAAAAGAATGAAAAAGTTGTGAAATAAAATAATGGAAGTTGCAAAAGAAATGGGGTTTTCTGTAGTCTATTTGAAGTTGAATAATGGGGTGAATTATGAGCATTATCAAAATGTTGAAGAAAACAAAGAAAGTGATGTTCAGACCACATTTCACAAGGGTAGCAGCCACTGAGCCTAAATGACCATACCTTTACACTCAGCCCCTTACAAGCCTTGAAAAGAACTTTGTGATCTTGAGTGAGCTGAAACGAATGTTGATTGGAAAATAAGGGCAAACGTATAGGTGAAATCATGCATGTGTTCATCTTTTTGTGTGTGAGAACCATATGTGATTCAGGAACTATAAATTGTTGAAGAACTTTGTGTGAATAGGGAATCATCTTTGTTGTAAGGGCATTTGAGTACCTTTGTTGAGCTTGAACTTGCATTTGAAGCAAGTATTGTGAACTTGAGCATCTTTGGTAATTGTGAGTCACAGTTTGAATCTTTGAGTGCATAATTGATCATTGCATGAGTAAGTTGAACCTTATTGTTTGCATTCATATTGAGTCTTATGCAACACTACTTGACACATCCTTGTTGAAATACTGAACTTGAGTTTTACTTGATGACAAGCAAAATTTAAGTTGGGGCAGTTGATGAGTCAGAGATTTGGACTCATTTAGGGGTTTGTTTATATAAATTTAGTTTCTTCAAATGCTTAATTTGTGCCATAAAATAATGTTAAATGCTTGATTTTCAAGTATATAGATTGAGGAACAAAGCAAAGACACTAACATGCAAAAAGGAACAAAACAAACTAAAGAATTGAAGAAAGGCAAGCCTGGTGCTCGCCAAGAGCACTTGGCGAATCACTGAGTGGCAAGCTTGTCGGCCTAAAGTTCCAGTGTGCCAACCCTGAGGGAAGAAACCAAGTCAGCAACAAAAAAGAGCAGTCAACGAATCACTGAGTAGTTCCGTGAAACAAAAAGAGATCGCCCAAAGTTACAAACCTTGAAAATGCTGAGTGTCAAGGCAAAAGGCGATGGAGGAGATCGATTGGTGGCTCGCAGAGTAGTTCGGCGAACCTGACTTACTTCGCCAAGTTGCCATTCGTGGCTTATTTTTGCGACTATAAATTACATTTTGAACATTTAGTTGAGGATCTATCCTTTATTTGGTCGAATTTAGAACACTTTTCTATAGTTTTTCATAGTTTTAAAGAATTTTAGAGATTCAATTTGGAGATTTTAGAAGTGGGTTTCGAAGAGTCGATAAATTGAGGCATTGTAAAGACTAAATCACTCTTACCCAGTTGATGGATAATCGATTCAGTACTTGTTTTTACCTTTTTATGATGTTTGGACAAACCCCAAATTCTTGGGGTGTGATTATGTGATTATGGATTGAATTAGTTTATGGGTATTGTGAATTACTACTTTAAATGCTATTTTAAAGTGAGTTTAATCATTAGTTGTGGTTTAATATATGAATTGTAGTAGCAAATGCAATTCTATCTTTGTGTTCTTGGCTTGCTCGAGAGAGGTTTTAGGACTAAGATTATTGATTAATGATTTAAGGGTATTGGGTTGAGCTGGATTTAGCTCGAGAGACTGAATCCTAAACCCAATACCACATATCTAGCTGGAGAGAGTGGATGAATTAATGTGTGGGTTGTTCTTCATTGTTATGCTTGTTGATGTTTGAAATAAATCACCTGATTCGGGGTAGTTGTTCGAGAGAAAACTATCTCCCTTATAGTCTAGCCTACACACTAATCTTTAGTTGTTTACTAGTAGTTTCAATAACCCATATATATATGTATATTTGCCTATATTCGATCACATCCCGCGAATCCTTCTCCCTGTTATTAGTTCGAAGTGTTTGTAACTGTTTGTAGTTGATAATCAAAACCAAAACCCCCATCAGACATTCATGTCTCCCGTTTATTTGATAAATGTCTTTTTTTTATAATTTTTATTACTATGGCTAAGTAGACCACATTTGTACTTCCTAATTGAATTTAAAACACGTACCACTCCCTGTGGGATTTGACCCCAACTCAATTTTTTATAATTTTTATTCCTATGGCTAATTAAGCCCCGTAAAATGTGTACCAAAGAAAGGAGGCAACACGGTAGTTCCAAATTAATGAGAAAGGGGAACTCGTCCATATGAGGTTAGTCAACGGTTGGAGAGTATGCATGGACTACCGAAAGTTAAATTCATGGACCGAGAAAGATCATTTTCCAATACCATTTATGGACCAAATGTTTGATAGGCTTATGTGGAGGGGATTGTACTGCTTTTTGGATGTCTATTCCGGATACAACCAGATTTTCATTGCACTAGAAGATTAAGATAAAACCACTTTAGCATGTCCCTATGGGATATTTGCCTTCAAAAGGATGCCCTTTTAATTGTGCATTGCTCCGGCAACATTCTAACGATTTGTGCTTTCTATTTTCGGAGATATGGTGGAAGACTCAATGGAGGTATTCATGGATGATTTTTCAGTCGTTGGTAATTCATTTGAAGCATATCTTGAACACCTTGAGCAGGTACTACAAAGGTGCGTGGAAACCAACCTAGTTCTATATTGGTAGAAGTGACATTTCATGGTAAAGGAGGGAATTGTTTGGGGTATAAAATTTTAGGAAAAGGAATGCAAGTGGATCAAGCAAAAGTCAAAGTCATTACCAAGCTCCCATCTCGTATTTCGGTAAAGGTGTCCGAAGCTTTCTAGGCCATACGAGTTTCTACAGGTGGTTTATCAAAGATTTTTCCAAAATAGCTCACCTTCTTTGTAAATTTCTAGAGAAGGAATCTACCTTCCATTTTGATGACGCTTCCCTCAAAGCATTCTTGTGCTTTAAAAAAATGGTATCAACCCCGATCATTATTGCCCCTGATTAGAGTATCTCGTTTGAACTCATGTGTGATGCTAGTGGTGTTGCTTTGAGGCTGTTCTTGGTCAAATAAAAGATAATTTATTCCATCCAGTTTATTATTCAAATAAGACATTGAATGTGGCTCAAAAGAATTAAACGGTCACAGAGCAAGAACTACTAGCAGTGGTGTATGCATTTGAAAAATTTAGAGCATATTTGTTGGGAACTAAAGTTGTGGTGCACACACATCATGCGGCCATTGGATATTTGATGGCTAAGAAAGATGCAAAACCAAGACTGATTTGATGGGTGTTGTTGTTACAAGAATTTGATTTTTGATGTAAAGGATCGAAAGGGGTGCGAGAACCAAGTGGCAGAGCATATGTCTCAGTTAGAAACCAACCTTGTTGACTCCAATGAGAGGGACATTGTGGCAAATTTCCTGATGAAACATTGATGAAGGTGACCCAAGGCAACTCACCTTGGTATGCTGACTTTGCTAACTATGTAGTGTGTGGAATAATACCTAAGGGTCTGAACTTCTACCAACAAAAGAGGTTCTTGTTTGATGTAAAGAGTTACTTCTGGGACGAACTATATCTATTTAGAGAATGCACATATCATATGATTGGAAGATGCGTTCTGGAAGGGGATGGCAATGCAATGCAATTCTCAATGCATGCCACACTTCACCTGTTGATAGTCATCATAACGTGGTGCGCACAGCCGCAAAAGTGTTGCAAAGTGGCTACTATTGGCCATCACTATACCAATGTGCTCACAGTTTCGTTACACAGTGCATACAATGCCAAAAACAAGAAGAAGTATCAAGAAACCATGAGTTGCCTCTTAACCCCATCATCGAGGTCAAACTATTTGATATGTGGGGAATCAACTTCATGGGACCGTTTGTGAGATCTTTTGGAATCAAGTATATATTGGTAGCGGTCCATTATGTCTCCAAGTGGGTAGAGGCTGTAGCTTTGCCTAACAATGAAGGAAGAAGTGTGGTGCGGTTCTTGAAGCGATACATATTCACAAGGTTCAGGACCCCACACTCTATTATCAGTAATGGAGGGTCGCATTTTTGCAACTGGTTGTTACTGCACTATTGGGCAAATATGAAGTCAAGCATAAAGTTGCAACGCCCTATCATCCGCAGACAAGTGGCCAAGTGGAAGTGTCAAATCGAGAAATATAAGGTATCGTGGCAAAAATAGATAATGCAAATCTGACCGACTGGTCTCGGAAGTTGGATAATGCTCTTTGGGCATACCGCATTGCTTTTAAGATACCAATCGACATGTCACCTACCAATCGAGCTTGAGCACAAAGCAATATGGGCATTGAAGCCATTATATCTGAATTGAGGGGATACTTCAAGAGGGAGAGTTAGTCAACTCCATGTATTGGAGGAGTTCCGGTTAAGGGAATATGAAAGTTCAGCTCTTTATAAAGAGAAAATGAAGAAGTCGCATGACACTAAAATCCTTTACCGAGAGTTTTGAGTAGGTGATTTTGTGTTGCTTTATAATTCTCGTTTAATACTTTTCTCGGGTTTAAATCAAATCGAAGTATTCTAGCCCATTCAAAGTAACTCGGGTGTTCACAAATAGGGCAATTGAAGTTGAGGGTAAAGAAGGTCCAACATTTCAAGTAAATTGACAGCGTCTAAAACAATATTTTGAAGAGTGTCAAGAAATATCGGTGATTGAAGTGGTGTATTTGGAAGATGTGTGAGAACATTTCCACGTCATGCCATGATGTTAAATAAGGCGCTTCTTGGGAGGCAACCCATGATTTAGTTGTTTTTAATAACGTTTGCTGAATGTGCAGGAATTAGTGAGTGGGCGATGAATGGGACTCTTTCGGCGGTTTGCCAATTTGTTCAACGAACCCATTTTAGTCTGCCTTTTTGGTCCAGTCGAAGAAGCCAACGTTCTAGAAATTTTGTTGAGCAAACAGACTGTTCGACAGTTCGCCGAATGGTTTGGTGGGCCCATTTTCGTCCTCCCTTTGATTCGGACTAGATGTCGATCATTCAGGATATTTTGGCGAGTTAGCTTCTTATCGATGGATCACTGAATAGTTCGGTGGCCTCAGGTAGTTCTCAAACGATGAGATATGAAGTGAAGAGTTTCTCTTGCCATACTCTTTCAATCTTATTGTTATAATGTGCATTTGAAGACAATTGCTAGTTTAGTTTGGCGGGGTGAGGTATATGCCTACCTACCGCTTTTGGGCTATTTTTATGGATAATATTTGATTTTATTGGTGATTATTGGGTTTGATCCATTGTTTTAATGTGAATGTGCTGGTGTTGACCAAAATAAAAGAAAACTTTACCTCTTGATGTTTGTAAATGTGTTTGTTCTCTTGCAAATTTGAGAGTTTTTGTCGTCAATACTGATGACTTGAATAGTGCTCTAGATTGAACGATATGTGGGTGCGATTCCAATGAGGCAAATTTGAGTTCCATAAGTCATATGTGAACTCTTAGCATCTCATTTTGACTAGCCGATTATTGAAATGTATCTTGTGATGATCGTTGCACACTAACTTAAATTGCAGAGTCTGTTTGATGATTGTGTTGAATGTCGTGTTTGATGAGATTGCTTTAAAATGTGTGCTTGATAATACCTAGAGCTTGCCATGTTTGTCCAATCAACCAATGTCGGCGAATAGAGATGATCTTAGGCACGATTTATGAAGAGTGAACTGAAATTGACATTATACCTCTTTGTGACCACCTTGTGAGATTGTGAAACCTTGTTTGGCACCGTTTGAGCCTATCCTTTTCTTTGGATGAAACATGAATACATTTGACCTCTTTCTTTCCCACCTAAAGTCTTCATGGAGCATTGGTTATTTTTTAATAGCCAACTTAGGCCAAAGTTGGGGGTGTGGTGAAAATAGAGCAAAGTCAAGAAGTTTGAGATGTTCTCTCTTTGAAGGGTCATGTTCAAAAAGATGGAACCCATACATGTTATAAAAAGACCAAAGTGAAAGAAGAAATATATCGAAAAATAAAAGAATTGTTTAAATAAAGTTTGTACAATGGACAAAAAATGGGGTATCCAATGAGTCATGCTTAAAAGAGTATATGGTGGATTGTGAAAATAAAAAAAGAGTGAAAGAGAAGGAGAAAAAGTGAAAGGCAGGCCATGCTTCATGAAGATAGAAGTCACTAAGCCAAAATGATCTTACCTTTACTATCAACCCTGTTACAAGCCTTGAAAGTCCTTTGTGATATTGATTGAACCTATGATTATGTTGATTAGAAAATACAGGCAAGCCGATGGAAAAAAAACCATGCATGTGTTTATCTTTGAGAGAGGGAGAGTTGCTTTTGATTCTGAAATTCTTAAATTTTGATGAGCTTTGAGTGAGCATGGATTCATTTTTTATGTGAGGGCATTCAAATACTCTTGTTGAGCTTGAATTTGCATTAGAAAATAGCATTGTGAACTTGAACTCTATTTGATCATGGCTAGTCACAGTTTGAAACTTCTAGTGTACAATTGAACAATCCATGGATAGGTTGACATGTTCATTCATGTTGAGACTTGATTAACTCTATTTGTATACATCTTGGTTGAGCTGATTGATCTTGTGTTTTACTTGAGGACAAGGAAAAGTTTAAGTTGGGGGTGTTGACAAGTCGGGGATTTCGACTCATTTAGGGCTTAATATTCATAGTTTTAGTGTCCTCAATGCCTACTTTATGCTCTAAACTGATGTTAAATACTAATTTACAACAATGAAGGCAAGAGAGCAAGGCAAGGACATTACCAAGAAAAAGGGAGTGGAAAAGCTGAAAAAGTTGAAGAAATGCAAGACTGATGATTGCCAAGATCACTCGATGAACCGCCAAATTGCTCTTCAGCTCGCCGAAGGTTCCAGAATGTCATCCCAGGGAAAATCTAACTCAGTGATGGGAAGGACAAATCGGTGTTTTCCCGACTGGACCGGCGATGGACACTTAGCTTGCCCAAAATTATAGAATGAATTGTAAAAATGCAAACCAAAAAGGCGAGGTGAAGGAATATTTGGTGCATCGCCGAATAGGTCAGCGAGACCACCGGGATAACCTATAGTTAGAGCAAGGAAGTGCTGAAAATGCTAGACAGGCAGGCGATGGAAAGCACATTCAGCGCATCGTTAAACAGGTCAGCGACACACGATTTACTCCACCGATCTGTCCCCGAGCTGAATATCTAGAAGAGTATAAATGCGATTTTTAAAAGATGAAAAAGGGAGATTCCAATTCCAAAAAGTTCCTACACATTCTAACTATGGGTTTTTATTCATCCAAACACTGGTTTTAGTAGTTTTCGAGTAGAATTTTGAATTTCATTTTGATTTGAAGTTTATTTCAAGCATTGTGAAGACTCGAATTGTGTTTCCCAGTGGATGGAGAATATAGTGGGTAATAATTTCTTGCTTTTTATGATGTGTGGATAAAATCCCCATTCTTAGGGATGTGATCATGTGATTAAATAGTCTAACTAGCTTATGTGTGTTAGTATTTACTAATTTAATTGTTGATTTGAAGTGAGTTTGTTTGATAGTTGTGTTGTAATTCATGAATTGTAGTGACAAATGCGAATCTAACTTAGTATTCTTATTTTGCTTGAGAAAGAGGTCTTAGAATTAAGACTATCACTTGATGATTGTAGTGATTGAGTTATTGTTGATTTAACTTGAGAAAGTGAATCTGAATTCGATCCTACCAATCTAGATCGAGAGAGTAGATTAATTGAGGTTTTGGGATGTTCATATTGTTATGCTTGTCGAGGTTCAAGACACCTCGCCGGAATCATGGTAGTTGATCAAGAGATGACTATTACATCTATAGCCTAGCCTACCCACTAAGATTCAATGAGTTTTAGTAAATTATTATCACCCATATGGCGAAATTAGCATTTGACCGATCACATCCTTGAGAATCCTTTTCTACTTGATTGCTCCCCTGTTTTCATAGTAATTAATTCTCACTCTAATCCCCCCTATTTGACACTAGTTGTCAACCCCTGAAATTTACTTTAACTTGTTTCCATAATGTTTACTTCTACAAACGACGAGAACACACCTTTTTACTTCGTAATTGAATTCCATTACTTATGGATCCATGTGGCATCGACCCCAACTCTTCATTGCGTTTATACTTTATGGCGACTGCCTACACTTAGAATTGGATGAAGTGTAGTTGAGCTTTATCATGATTTTGACTCATTTAGGGTTTAATACTCAGGAAATTAGTGTCCTTAATGCCTAATTTATGCTCATAACTGCTGTCAGAATCTTAATATGCATCAATGAAGGCAAAAGAGCAAGGCAAGGACACTACGAGGCAAATATGAGCAGAAAAGCTTAAAAAGTTGAAGGAAATCAAAGTTGGTACTCGCCAAAGCCACTCAGTGAGTCGCCAAGTGGACCTTCAACTCACCTAAAGTTCCAGCAGGCTAACCAATGGACAAGACCAACTTGGTGAGCAGATTAGCAGTTCAGCGACATGCCGAAGAGATCAGCGATGTTGGTCTCAATCTATATATTACTTCAGTTTTCTCAGAGGATCGTTAGTAAAAAATATTGTTCGAGTTGGGCTAAGTTTGCTTGCATGGTAAGGTGGGCAGTGTTCTGATGGTATTGGTAATTGTTGGTAGGGTTCAGGAAGGGAATAATATTTGTGATGGCTAGGTGGTGTTGGGTTTAGAGTTTGTAGCGGATAATCTTACTTCTGAGCTAGTTGGCATCTTCTCTTGTCCTTTGGTAGCTTCGTTCTGTGGTATCCGTGTAGTATTGGTTCATCTCAGAATTGTCTGTTGCATTCAGTGGCAAAGAAAAGAGTTGCTTCTTACTTTAAGTTTTAGGGTGATGTAGTGAATTCATGGATTTCCTATAGGTCTGAGTTTTGAGTTGTTGTTACTTGAACTGAGAAGGTATCTAAAGGCCTGGTAAATCTTGGGGGCCATATATCCTTATTTTTGGAGCCTCTAGGTTCCTTCTTTTCCTTGACTTTCGCAGACTAAAGTTCTTTTTAGTGGTATTTGTTTTAGTGACCCTCGAGAGTTCATTTTGTGGTTTGACATGTTATTATCATTTTGCCCCTTCCAATAGCTTCCTTCTAGCTTTGGTGTGATGCTGGTTTGGGTGGCATGATTCCCAAGGTGTTTGGTTAGGTTTGGTGCGCCTTTTTGAGTTTGGAGGCTTTAAGCTCAAAATAGTTGACTTTAGTCAACATCTGGAGATCCTGATGTCGGACTGGAATTTCGTAATTCCATTACCTCTAGAAGGTTTATTTTTGTCTAGTGTGATGCTTGTTTTAGGTTATGTGGCTTCCCTTTGGAGGTGGTGCGATTAGACATTTTAGCTTTAGATTTTTCCCTAAAGTTTGACTTTGATTAAATTTCTTGGTAAATGTGCTCGAAATATAATTCTAGCAACGGTTATCTCTGAAATGTCGAGTTTGGTCTGAAATGGCCTTGGGTTCAGTTCCTGGCCTTTGGTGTGAGTCACGCATCACATAATCCTCGTGAGTCACACAACACATATTCTATCTCATAGTCCTCATTAGTCACACATCACATAGTCCTCGTGAGTCAAACATCACATAGTCATCATGAGTGCACGCATCACATAGTCCTATAAAAATCATTCCTAAAAAAATTCCCATCCATTGCTCAACTACCATCATGATAAACAAGTTCCATGACTCTTCCTTTCGGAACTCTTCTCCTAACATTTCTCACCCTCTTCCAAGTCATTTCATCCTCAGATGAATTATGTCGTCTCGTAAGTACTTTTTACATCTTCCCTTTTTAATATCTCTTTTTAATCTTGGATTTTCTCATGGATTCCCAATTTTATTTTAATGCAAATGTAATTTCCGTTCTTGTTAACTGTTGATTTAGAACCAACAATTACTATATACTTTTAAATAATTACGTATATATGGGTCTAGTTCAATGAAAAATTCTCAAAATCATGTAAGAAGATAAAATTTCATTCCCTCTATTGAAGACATTCCTTTCATGCCCAAGGATATATAGACATTTGGAGAATTCAACATTTAATAAACCAAATATATGGATGCGTTAATAGGAGGTATCTTGTACCTGTAGAACTAATTAGTCGAGTTACTCAAGGCCAAATTTGGCTAACCAAAGGATAGAAGGATAGAAGAAATTTTGTGACTATTACTCAATATTCATCAGGAACTTTTTGATCTTCAGATACAACGCTCGTGCTCATTTTGATGTCACTATATGTGGTAAGAGTACAACAAAAAATTAATATCCATTAGATCAAGAGATTGAATCAGATGATAACCTCCAAACTTATGCTATGTAATCGTACCATTTTTCGTAGCGGAACTGGTAGTTGAGGAATTCATATAAGTGGTAGTGTGGTGGGTGGTAGTGTAGTAGGTGAGTAATTTGTTTTAACCATTTTTATTATAATATTTTTTGTTAAGTATCTTAATCTTGATATCTCTTTAATATTATTTTTTGGTAGTGCTAAATTCATGGTAATATGTAATAATATTTATTGTAGTATTCTTCCGATAGTTGTTTTAATTTGAATATTTCTTTAATATTATTTATGATATACTCTAGATATAACATATCTTGGGTTCTTTGATACATATATAAATTTTCCGCCATTAATTGTTCTAAT